>JACAXG010000094.1:1904084-1915576 GCA_018881555.1 Amblyornis subalaris | reverse complement strand
TAATAAACGCCATTTTCGTCCATCCACCATAGTGGTGCAGTGTGTCGTTGGCCCGAGTGACCCGGGAGAGGCCGGGTTGCCGTGCTGTCGTCTCAATTCCAGGGCGCCTGCCTCCATTCGGGAGGCAACAGAATGACAGTCACAGGCTCACTGATTTGGCTAAAAAACTGAAAGTGCTATGCTACTTGCTTGTCTGCTCTTTCTGCATCATATTTTGTTATAGGACCATGCATACAAAAGATTTGAAGCTAATCAATTTTCCAAGTTGAAATAAAGTAGGATTTCAGAGTGGAATGATGCAGATAACACGAAGCCAGTTGAAGACCACTCCAGTCTGTATCTCTTCAGTCTGGTATTAGATTACAAATACAGCAGGATACAGTGAAAACCTTTATTTTAAAGAAAAGAAGAGCTGGAAAGAAAATTTAAATGTGTTTACTTATATCTGGATGTTGGTTTTCTGTTGATGATATACAGTTTTCCTTTTTTAAGTAGAAGCAGGCTATCTGAACAATGTTCAGAAACAGAATGAGAGACTTTGCCTACTCTCACTCAGCAATTTGTTCAGTATAGCCTGCACTCACTCCCTCATTTACTTGCTAATCTCTTATTTCAAGTCTATTATTGAACTGTCTTCGCAGTCCATGGATAGAAATTAGTTTCACAAAGAGTCATAGTCACAGACAATGCTCCTCTTCTGTAGGAAGTAAATGACCCTGAAGCTCTACAGGCAGATGGCATCACATTGGTCACTAATCCACTTCTGGAAAATCCAGCTGCAAAAGGTCACTTGAGTTCACCTGGCCAACCTTGCCAGAAGTGTGTTAAAGGGAAATGTTCCTGCCTGCTGGCAGAGAAATGAGGGCAGTAACCTTCAGGTGGTAGACAGTGACAGGGAGCCAGAACTCTTAAAGTCTTCAGCTGGCAAGGCTAGTGCATGTAAAAGTTCAGCATGTGGCTGTGTGCAACCCCAAGTCACAACAGTGGAGTTACTTGGCTCTCAGTGGTACACTCCAATGTGACCTGGAGTTCTTTTATTTATATTGTAAAGTGAATAAATTACTTGGGAGTACTGTAAATGTAGCACTGAATAACAGTGATAACAGTCAGATTAGTCATTAAGGATTATTCATATCATAGTGAGAGGATATCAATGGCCAAATCTAAAAAACTCCCAAGTTTGTTTTGGATTAAACTTTTATAAGAACAGTCTTTGTTCTGAGATTTCTGGTGTTTTCAGTTTCCACTTGACCTATTTTTCTTAGCTTGCTCTCTGAACAAAAATTATTGAGAATGAGACCTACTAACAGAATAACAGAGCCTAAACCACATAGCTTTACATTTCAGCAGCTACTGCCATATGATGATAGCACTTATAACCAATAGGAAGGTCTTCGAATAAACCTATATATAATATATCTAGAGATTGCTAACAAGACTGTGGTTATTTAACATATACTTTATTTTGAACCACTTCTTCAGATGAAATCAGAGAGGGCTTATATCTCTGATACAAATACAGAGTGTTTTCAAAGTATTTGGCTTTTGCACTGCATAAGGTTCATAGAAAAGTGATTATTTGCTTCTCCAAGTCTTTATATGCAGAAAACAAAGATATTTCCTTTACTCAATGAGTCCCTACATAATTAAACAGACTAATGTGACTAATTTAAAGTTACTATAAAACACACATCTTATAACATGCCATCTGTCCTCCGTCCTTGTTGCAGAGTATTCAGTAAATTTAGCAGCTCTTTTTCTGTAAACTTTGCTGCATGTGTTCATAAATATGAACATTTACTTTTTTTTTATTTGAGTTCTCCACCTTGTCTGCTAGGCAGCCACTGTTTTTCAGGACAGTGATTTAAGAAGAGGACACACGTTCTTGAGCTGAATACTTAACAATGCTGCTGGTAAACAAGCTAATATACCAAAAAGAAGTGATAGGTTTGATGGGGGAATCACAGAGATGCAGTTCCATGGCCTGTCTTAGTCAGACTAGGTGTATGTAGTGTTCTTTTCTGACCTGAAATCAGAATACAACTCCACATGCTCTTAGAATGAAAAGGGTGAAGATCCATCACAAACACAAGGTTTTGCAATTGTCTGCACTCTCCAGCCTTGCTCCAGCAAACAGCCCAAAGGAAGGTGGTCAGCCCTCTGAACAGCTTGGATAAAAATGAGTTTAAACCCACTATTTGTTTATGACAGATCAGAAACAGAAAAAAAAAGACAAGTCATTTGTCTGATCTAAGGCTTTTCTGCTTCCCTTTGTATCAAACCAAAACCAGGGCCCCAATTCAACAGAGTACCCTTCAAGAAGAGCCTTACAGCCTCTAACCATTAACATTCTTTCTTTTTCTCCTCCCACATCTTTGGCTTCCTCTACAGCCAGCAGGGTTTGAATGACCCGGAAGGCCGTGGATATTTTCTGCTGGAGTGGGCCCCAAATTTTGAAATATRTTTATGAAAGAGTATCAATCCTGTAATTCAATAGAGGTCAAATACCTTGCAACATTTTTTTTTTAAATTTTTTGTGTGTATTTCGATATAATTGAAAGAATATGTTTGCTAACTTTACTAAATCATTCATTCCAACATACAGTACTATGTTACAGTATTAAGACCATCTGTRTTCATATGTTTTCCATACCAAGGAATTTCAAGTTCACAGAGTTAAACTCTAATGTAAATGCCAGACTTTAGATCCTATGAATAATCCAGCATGTCTAGGCAACATGTTTCTCCTGAATTATCTGACMACACAGTATCTTTCAAACAATGCTACATTGTGTTGTACAATATAGTATATTGTTCTGCATCTTTATCTGAAAATATACTACTTTAAAAATTTTATTGCTTTCCTTCTTTCCAAATTGCACTTACTTAATAGTTCATAATACACTTATTACCGTAACCTATCTCTTGTCTAAGGCAAACATTTTTAAAACTGGATTGCTAAAATGACCTTGTTATGTAGACAGTGCCTTATTTGCAAAGCTCTAATTTCTACAGCTGCTACAGGAATAATTTTTTCTGTCTTAGTGCAATAGGCAATGAACCTCAAGATACATGTTAGACATCAGTCTCACAACAAATTACCACATGAAACCTCATGCTAAATGCCATTACACCCAATGCCCATAATTTTTTCGACATTTAAAATCCATGGGTATGTTACCTGAAGTTTCCTTCAAAAAATTTTTAGAACTACTTTAACCTAACACTGTATCTGTAACTCCAGTTTGGGAAAGAAATTCTGTGATGGGTCTTATATTGAAGCCAGAATATTTATGGATTGCCTTTAAAGCAATTAAAGTAGTGCCTTCCCATGGGGAGAAATTCAAATGCAAAAGTAGCTTTGGAGTCTTTTTAAAGAAGCAGAGGCATGATACCATAACCCACCTCTTATGCCAATCTCTCACTATTTAATTCATATGGGTGGAGGTCTGTTTTGTACATCCACTTTAGTGATTTTTTATTTCAAACTTTTAAGGGATATATGTGTACCCCATAGGCATTGCTTCATGGCAGGTTCCCAAATCACAGTGGGAAAAGAGCCAGGGTTTAAACAATACTTATCTGCATTTAGGGAGGAAATAAAAAAGGGGTCTCTGCAGTTGCATAATCAGATAATATGAGTCAAGAACAAGTGTCACACTCATTGCTGGTATCATTTTTCTAACCTCCCCTTGCCTAACTAAATCAGCACCTCACCACGAGAAAGAAAAATATAGAGCACAGCTTATTTGGTTTCTATCCTAGTCCCCTGGATCTGAAGGCAGCTGTAATGTTTAGACATACAGAGTTAAAATAAAGGAAGCCTTGTGTGTAGAGCTTAGACACTGACAAAAGCCAGCAATTTCACAACATATTTGAAGCAAATTAATTCTACCTTTTGTTCAGTGGAAATTTTGATATTCTTCTTCTGGTTATTGCACACATAATTGTAATTTTTCTTTGTTGTTTCAATWGAGCTTCAGATGCCTAGATCAAGACAAACACAGAATGAAAATATGACCTTTGGCCCAAGATTTTTATGATCTAAATATGAAAAAAAGCGAGCTATTAAGAACAAAGAAGATGAACAATGAAACAACAGGATAGATATTAGTCATCCTTGTAGACAATGCTCTCAGTGCTCGAGCTGCCAAGCTTTTGTAGGTATTGGGACAAAATGGGAGGGCTTTGAGCAATGAAGCTATATTTTTACACTGTAAATCTCATTTAATGCTGGTTTAATCAGCAAGGAAAGACTTTTTGGAACCYTATACAAAAATGAAAACAATGATCACTTCCTATTAGGGCTTACATATGCCTCATTTAAAGTGCCTGATATTTTACTTCTCTGACTGGAAAAATTCTGTGTTGTATATTTTTGATTGAGCTGTTCTGTTTAATGATACATTTGAAGACACAATAAGACACACAAGGAGAATCGTTTCTGTCTAAGGTTTTGTAAGGTTTTCCAGTAGTCGTCAGCAACTCTTTAAAGTTCAGTCCAGGTTAAAAGTCGTATAGCTCCGTTCAGGGTTCAAAGGAAGACAAATCCCTATGCCAGGGCAGAAATTACTCGCTCAGATGTACAATTGACTTATCTCCACCCAAATATTTCAATGCCTGGAGGCTTACTACAGATGTTCTCTTTTTGTTCATTGAATATTTTGCAGCCAAAGCACTCATTCGGCTGCAGGAAGAAATTATCAGTCAGTGAAAAGGACACAGAGGAAAAATCAGGCTGTAGTAAAAAAAAATTCTAACTCAGCTCATGAGTGTAGCTTGGTAAACCCAAATAAGTTTTAGTCTGGTGGATCTTAGCTGCACACTGGATTCTCATTAGTAACTGGACTACTGGTGAATTAACATGGGATTCAATTCTGCTCTTGCACACTTTTTCTGACTTTTGAGATATTTCTATAGAAATTAAAGAGGTAAAAAGATGTTAATAAATATTCTAAGTATTTAGTCCAGTCGTGCCAAATAAAAGAAAAATTACCATTTTCTAGAATGTGTGCTGGTTTTAAAGACTCCTTAAATAATTTATTCTCTTACATTGGAAGTAAGCAGTGGGATGACACTCACATGCATAGCCAGACAGGAAGCATATACTGGTTCTTTCAATTTCAGTGTGCTCCACTGCTGACTGAAAAGGGAGAAGGCTTTAAAAATTTTGTGAGTCCATTCTATTTGTTGCATTGATCCTTGTGGCTCAGATGAAGCAATGTTCTGGGTCTCCTAAAATCAGAGGGTTCTCCTTCTGTTAGTAGCTGCCAGAGCTACCAGGATCAACAGGAGAGCAGCAGCAACTTTGTCAGCATCTCACAAGAAAATGAAGAAAATTAGGCCATCCTAGTTGTGAAGGATTATGGAAGATTGGATATGTTTTCCATCCTTTCTGTTTTTTTCACAGGAATGAAATCACATTTTGGATACATCCTCATTTGGATACTGCCACATTTGGATACTTCCTCACGAGGAGAAGTGGAGGGGCAGGTGCTGACGTCCTCTCTGTTGACCAGTGACGGGACCCAAGGGAATGGCCTGAAGTTCTTTCAGGGGAGGTTTTGGTTGGATATTAAGAAAATGTTCTTCACCCAGAGAGTGTCTGGGCACTGGAACAGGCTCCCCAGAGAAGCGGTCAGAGCACCAGCCTGACAGAGTTCAGGAAGCATTTGGACAATGCTCTCAGGCACGTGGTGTGACACTTTGGGTGTCTGTGCAGGGCCAGGACTTGGACATCAATGATCCTTGTGGGTCCCTTTCAACACAGGGTATTCTCCGATTCTACATGTTRGGTTGACACAATGTACAATGCAATCTTACATATTTTTCATTGCTGGTGTTTGTATTGGCTAGTGTTTTTCTCTCTCTATGTTACAATTCTTGACATCATGTTGTAATTTTGGGTAGAAGGGCCACATGTTGTAGCAGCCAGTTTAACATTGCATGTTACTGTGATACAGTAAGGGTTTGGCTGAGAATTACAGTTCCTAGATTCCCTTCTAATTCTTTTGGTGTAAATTCCGGGGGCAGACTGGACAACAGGGCAGACCTAACCAGCCAATAACAACAAAAAAAATTTATTTAAAGAAGAAACTGCTTTTTCATACATGAAAATCACTGAAACTTCTGAAAGATACGGTATTTCATTAATTTGATATAGGACTAAACACTCAGTCCTGTAGTATTCCTTTCTTACATGTCTGTGTCCTTCAGTCTATTGCTAGCTATATGTATTGCACACATCTTGACAGTAAAGAACTGCTTTCATTACAGAAATTTTTATTATTTTCCAGAGTTCTGGGAGAGGATCTAAACTCCTCTTTCAAATTGTTTTCATAGATATAACATTATTTTAGAAAGTAGCATCTCCTTAAATTTTATTAGTTTATACTTAGGATATAGAATTGAGTGCTTCTATCAAAATCTCAATTATCAACAGAAAAAAAATACCAAAATGAAATAACACTTGCTTTTAGCTACAGCCTCCATCTTAACCTGGGAAGCCTGCAGGTTTACAGTTCTGGTCTTGCATTTTTTGTCAGAAGTGTGAAAATCCTTGTATGAGTAGTTTTTTCAGGCCTTTGTTCTCCTCCCAGAACAGGCAGMTGGTGCTGGTCCTGCTGCTCTGTTTAAAAAGGCCATCACACCTCCATGACCTCATACTAACTTCTTGCTGTTTCCTCCTCTGTGCCTCATGGCTAGGCTCAAGTCAAGAACTACAGCCAAGAACCTCTTAATATTCAGTTACAACATTCATCCTCTTAGTTTGTAGATTTCCTCTCACTTCCAAAAAATTCTCCCAAACAAACTATTGTTCCAAATTCCATATGCTTCCATAATTTTGAGCATATGAGTAAAGACACTAGGTTCAAGTTCTACTACTTATGGCAGTTGTGAAGGATGGTTTAAAGAAAACCAGCACTGTGGACTCTTTGTACGCTTTTTGCCCAGTTCCAGCCATTTTGGGATCCCAAGGATCAAGTTTTTCCTCATTTAACATTTTCCAGAAAATAAGGAGAAAATTAATGTTTTCATAATTTTATGTGTTTGAGCATTCAGCGTCAGCATAGATGTCAGTTTCTTGTGCTACTGTGCTATTTTTTGTATCAATTAAACTATTAAGCAAAAATATTTTGGTTACTTGTCAGAGCTCAAAAACATATGGGGACAAAGTGAATCTCTTTGCAGTGAAGAAAAAATAGTAATTTATGCCACAGTAATTTTTTTTTCCAGTAATAACTTAGGGTAGATGCAGTAACTTGTATTCTGTTTTCCTTTACTTCGTGTTAATTTTCTATTTAAAAAAAATTATTTGGAAGCAAGTTAAATAAACACGTTGATCAGCCAGGAGGGTTTCAGTGTCTCTGCTGACACTGGCATGGAGAAGAAAAATGGAAAAACTAAATAAGACTTGACTCTTACCAAAGCAGCACAAAGTAATAAAAGCTTTCTCCAGTGCAGTGTTTGACATACACACAAATCACAGAATCACAGAATAGTCTGAGTTGGAAGGGACCCAGAAGGATCCTAAGATCATGGCCCATACAGAGATCAAACCCATGACCTTGGTGTTACCAGCACCATGCTCTGACCAACTGAGCTGGGAAGGACAATATGGTCATGAGACATGCTGGAGAACCATAATTTCAGCTAGCAGATACTGATTTTACACAGAAAGAGGTCAGCTAAGACCTAGTGGCAATACAAATTTTGTTCTCTAATATTTTGCTTCTTTTCCTTTGTCTCAAAGTGCTTTGAGATCAGCAAGCTAAAACACGAAGTGGGAACATGATTTGCTCTGTGCCTTGTACTACAAAACAAGTTACTACAATACCAGTCCAGTGTTTTACCCACTAGACCACACTTACAAGAGAAAGCTAAAATCATGCCAGTTTCATTTGTTACAAAGTAAATGTCTTCACTGATGAACAGATTGACACAAACAATCTTATTCCACTGTACAGTAAAGTGAATCATATCAGCAATGTTCACAGCTGCTCTTGCCTCCCTGAGAAGGACTTTGGGCTCTGCACATTCATTTCAACTCAGCCTTCATACCTTTCTATCCTGTGATCTGTTTTCATGTCTTTTCATTGCAAAATAGTTAGGTCTCAAGCTTGACATAATTGTTAGGAAAAATATATCCTGATTCAAGTTGTTTACATTAAGCTGTCAGAAAACACTTAATATCATGGTTAGTCTGTAAGCTGTTTGGAACAGTGATTACTCCTATTTCAGTGTGCTAGAAGTTCATAATAGGATATTGTATCTTTGAAAACTGTGTCTCTGACTTTTTGAATTAGAGGGAAGCCACACACATCTCCAAAAAAGCTTTTTTTCTCCTTCTAAGTCAGTAATATGCTATATAAAAATTTCATGTTTTTCAGAAACACATTCACATATTAAAGCATGTCCATTATCTCTTTTTGACCAAAGTTCCTGCACTTTGCCCCACACCCTAATAGCTCTTTCTAGAACAGCTCTGCACCACTGCAAGGTTCTCAGGTTGCCTGCCTTGACAGTGTTACCTAAATATATTAGTGCACTTCTCCTGTACACTCTGCAAAACACCCAAAAACTAATAACCAGATAGTACTATTGACTTTTGCAGTCAAACTTTCCCCTATGCTTTTCCCCTTACCATCATCAGATTACAGGGGTGGGCTGGTGTCTTTAGCTGGAAATTACTTTGAAAGGATCTACTCTTAAAAGTTATTAAGCAGCAGATACACACAAACTGAACAGCCTCTTTAAGAACCTTGTTCTTGATGAATTGTTTTACAATTTCAAGAAACTCATTGTTCCATCAGCTATGCATTTATTTTTCAGCATGCTTCCCTGGAGGATTCACTGCCTGTAAGTGTCCCTGTTTTTCCTGTTAGCCAATATGTATTTTAAATCTGTAGCAAGTCAGACTAAATTTGTCAGAGTGGTAGAGATTTCAATGATATCAAGGGTTTGAGTGCRTTGACTATGCATAGATGCCTAGTAACACTTACTAGAGTATTTGAATGATCTACATGACTTTGGGAGATATGCATCAAGACCTAAAAAAGTCTTGCAGCCTTTTTATTTACTGAGTCAKCTGGTGTCCATTTGATATATAAAATAACACTTGATACTTGTGTATGGGCAGTTTATTCAAGTCCTGCATATCCACAGATAAATCTGGAAGCTTGGACACAGTGCACATGCAGATATTTTTCTATCTAATCTAAATCTAAAGTTTCTTAACCTTGAAGTGAAACCCACACAAAGTTTCTATAAATTTCCCAAAAATATTTTGCTGGCTAGAGGGCAGGTTGAAGCTTTGCCTCTACCTAGATCGGGGTGCAGAGAACAAATGTAGCAAAGCATCCACCCTCCCGCATGGATTATCTGCTGTCATGTTGAGGTTAGATCACAGAATCATAAAATCATAAAACCATACAATCACTTGGGATGAAAGGGACTTTAAGGATCGTCTAGTTCCAACCCCCCTGCTGTGGGCATGGACACCTTCCACTAGACCAGGCTGATCACTGATGTCTGTTGGGACTCTGAGCCATTGAGCGCTACCCTCTGGATGCAACCCTCCAACCAACTCCTTATCAACCTAACAGCACACTCACTTAATACATCACTCTCCAGTTTGGAAAGAAGGATGTTGTGGGGGACAAGGCTTTACAGAAGCCCAGATATATGACATCTGTAGCCCTTCCATTATTCACTAATGTTGTGTTACTCTGTTGTAGAAAAGGGTCCTCCTTTCTATCATTCTTAAAGATAGGTATAATGTTTCCAKTTTTCCAGTCGCCTGGGACTTCACCTGACTGCCATGACATTTCAAATATCATGGAGAGTGGCTTGGCAACTACATCAGCCAATTCCCTCAGGACTCTGGGATGCACCTCATCAGGTCTCATAGACTTATGTATGTTCAGGTTCCTCATGTGGTCATGAACCTGATCTTTACTTAGAGTGGGAAGCATTTTACACCCACGGTCCCCATCCTGTTTTTCACCCATATGAGAGGTGTGGGAASAGAGTTTGGCAATACAACCTTAACCGCAAAATGGACTCTATGATACCTAAGTACGGTCTTAAGTTACTGAAAAAGCCTTAATGTGACACAGTTAACAAACCAATTAATCACAACTTTTCTAAAACCCTGTCCTCYTGGCACTAGTAGAAACTCATTGATCCCAAATGAGAAAGTCCAAAATGTATTCATGAATGTATTTATGTCACTTCAGCAACAGAACCCAACTTGTTCTTTCGGTCTGAGTATTTTCTTCATGTCTAGGCTTAAACACTTAAAGGGAAAATGCTTTCCTTCCATTTCTCTCCTCAGAACTGCTTTCAGACTACTGGATTAATTACAGTTTATCACCCAGCCTCCCTTCCCAAAGATGCCTTATCTTCAGTTTATGTCACAACCTGAAAAATCTGCATCTTGGCTATGTTTGCCTATATGAAATGATCTCTCTTCTTATGACTTAAAAATGGGGACAGACTAAGAATAGGTATAATGACAATCCTGCGTATGTTATTCRCTTTAGTCTTTCAAGACAGTTTGAATGTGTTTAACGTGCACTCAGGTAGTACATTTTCTAACAAATTTAAAGCTTGCACAGTCCATTTAAATTTCTTGCCATAAGTCCAGCGCTCTGTCCAGGTTAAACTTTCACTCTCAAAGTGTTCTGCATAGACAAAGGTTGACTGGGTAACTATGGTTACACAATTTGAAGTTTGATATTGTAATCCAAGGGAGCAAAATCACATTTAAGTGCTAGTTGAGATAATCTAGCAAAACAACAGGACACTCTTTCACCAGCTTCCTGTTTCAATTACTTGAAGATATATGGTTCATTATTATAAAGAAAAGTTGTCATTCAGAGCAAAAAGGGATTTTCAAGATCTCCATCTCTGCCAGGTTTTTATTGGGCAGTGAATCATACGTATAATTTAATCCTTACCCACACAGTGTTACTGAGAAGCAGCTTGGGGATTTTTTTGAAGTTTCAGGTTCAGAAAACATCCAACAAATTTATGAATGTCCTTAACTATTTCCCCATCTATGTTCCTGAGTTTGTAATTCCCTCACTGAAGAACTGTAGGTAATGCAAATGGGATTCCTTTTGTGTACTGTTTGTTCTTTAAATGCTTATTAGTAGCTGTTTGTTACTCAGAGGTAAGGCTGATTTTACCCTGTTTTTCTCTCTTCCTTTTTACAGCAGGTTTTACATAATGATGCCCCTTAACTGTTTCAAATAATTTGTTTCCACTGTTCCCCATCTCAAAAGTGGTGACTTCACATTTTCTTTGTCCTCTTACACTTTCAGAAACGCTCATTGTACATTCAGGAATTGAAGGCACAAATTTTGCCTTGATAAAAAACTGGGGCCTTGCAGGGCCCTTGTCAAGCAGCAGGGAAGGGAAGGGAAGGGAAGGGAAGGGAAGGGAAGGGAAGGGAAGGGAAGGGAAGGGAAGGGAAGGGAAGGGAAGGG
>JACAXG010000094.1:1855163-1903989 GCA_018881555.1 Amblyornis subalaris | reverse complement strand
GGGAAGGGAAGGGAAGGGAAGGGAAGGGAAGGGAAGGGAAGGGAAGGGAAGGGAAGGGAAGGGAAGGGAAGGGAAGGGAAGGGAAGGGAAGGGAATGGTGGGGCAGAGAGGGACAGAAAAGTCCTTTCTCTTGTGTCCATAGGTTCGTCTTTCATGATTTGCTGGTCATGGTGACTTTCAAGTCATGCCGCTTCCCAAATCTACACTTCTACTTTTTCACTTCTTACCCTTTGGTATTGTGCTATGAAAAAATGTGTTTGTGATTGGAAAAACCGGTTTTATTAAGTTAATTAAACAAATATACAATACAATTTTCAATACAGAAAAAAATCCTCACCCACAACAACTACCAGAACTGTATACATTTAAAGCAGCACATAGTGTATCTGAGAGCTCAGCCAAGGCAATACAAAGTATACTCAAGTTCACATTTCAGAAAAAAAGTGCTTTTTTTCTCTCAAGTTTTTCTGTGGAATATGGATTTATAAAATATTTTTGAGCCCATGTGTTAAGACTGGGGCCAGATGAACTGACCAGATCCTGGCCTAAGGCTAAGCCAGCTGAGCAGGATGTGAGAAACTACCGGGCATGACATGGGAAACTGCTATGTGAAAAATCAACAGCGTGAGGCACTAAAAGAAGTTACTTGTCATAAAGAATAGATGGATTGCACAGATTGTTAAGGAGGGCTATGTGAGGTACAGACATAGAAAGAGTGGAAGGGAAATATCAGGGATTTTTCAGGGAGCAGATAAGGAGAAAATATCAGAAATGCCAAATAGCTGTCCCAAAACAAGGACCAATTGGGGTGGGTGTTTATTTAGGAGAGAATGAGTGTGTTAAAAAGGAAAACTCTGTGAGGAAGGAAYAAGAGAACATAAGTGGTCACAAATCAAATCATAGGGCTGTTTGGAGGTCTATGTTTGACAGCCCTGCGTTTTGGAACAGAGCAATAAACCTGCTGTTTCTACTGTGCTCGTGTATGACTTGCTTTTGCAGTCAGAAGGGAACTGGTGTCACTCCCACATCAACAAAGAACCACAGCAGCTTTCATCCTCCTGCTACTGGGGAACGACTGGTGGGTACTGACATCTTCATCCTTCCACAGCCTCCTTTATCATCACAAACTTCTTCCTAACATTTGTGCTTCCTGCAAATTTCCTAAATCATAGCTTTAGAATTGTTACACTTTTCAGTAGATTCTTTATAACTACTCTTCCTTCAATCCAGAGATTGCTTCTGTCTTTTCCTTGATTATCTTCACAGCAAAAAGAGGGAAAGGTGAACCAGTGGCTATGAGTGGGTAAGGTAAAACTTGAGAATTAAGCTCAATTGCTGTTTTGCCTGGGACATTCCAAGGTCTATGTTGCTTTTGAAACCAAACTGGAAGTCTCTCACTTGGGAGGAGTGATTGTCCCATTTTTCACTGTGTGAAAACAAAACTATTTTTGATAGGAAATTTCATTATGCAACAAATAGCCACAAATGAGGTCAGAATAAGGAGATATACTTAAACCATTTATTTGCTTAGGAAATAACTCATTTTGCCTGTTTGTTTTGCTTGAGAACTTTATTGGATACAAGCTACCTACAGCTGTGGAGAGTTGTGCTCACAAAGTGAAGCAATTTGATGGCTGTCCAGTGTACAGCCATTTAAGTCTGAGGAGCCATTTCCTACAAGCCTATTTAAAGCTTAACAGTTTTAATGTAGGAAATTTCTGAAAGAACTGCAGATGCTGAAACTAAATTTAAACCTGCTAGAAAACAGCATGAGGTGTTTTTTTTCTCCATTCTATGTTTCTTCTTGTAGACTAATGATTTAGAGGAAACTATGAAGGCTAATGAACACATAGTAGAACTTTATACAGGGTATCAAACTTGGTACGACCCCCATACATCTAGCTCCATCACTGTAACTCAGATCAGAAAAAAAAACATTTAATACTATCTGGTTCAATTGCCATAAGCTTAAAACTCGGAATTGTCGATGAAAGTCAGTGTATCAATGAAAGGCACACTTCTGCTGTCTGAAAGAAGTTGCCCCTCAGAACTGCACCTGGAAATGTCAGACCATCTGTGAGAAATTCACATCCCACTAGTCAGTGGAAATACGGAATATCACTTGGTTCTTCACACCATTAGATTGTGACAGCTCTTCCCACAGCAGGCAGTAGTAAGTATGGTCAAAGACTGAAATATTGTGAATAATAAAACTGAAGTAACTGTGGATTTGCCAAATTTCAGCACTCRGTGGGGTAACTTCTCATAGGGTATTAGTTGTACTGTTCTTCTATCTTATAAGAAAGGTCATTTGCAGTGTCTTCTAAACTAACAAGTCTGTACCTGCAGGATCTTAGAACAAGTTTTGACAGTTGCATGGGCCAAAGATATGACATATTCAGGGGTCATTCCCTGGTGTGCACAAGGGCCTGGCTGAAGCTCTTGCTTGTGAGATCAGCAGGTTAATGTTACTCTGGGCTATTACAGGCTCATCCAAAGTGAGGTATGTATCTCATCACAACCTTTCACAAAGCAACGTTTAGTAACTGAATGAGATGACTTTGCCTGAGTGAAGGTCTAAGAAACTTGATGACAAAAGAGTTGAGAAACACATCTCAGTTTCTTTCACGTTCACCTCCACAAAGAATCACAGAATGGGTAAGGTTGAAAGGGACCACAGTGGGTCATCTGGTCCAATTTCCCCAGTCAAGCAGGGTCATCCTGGAGCACATGGCACAGGATTGTGTCCAGATGGTTCTTGAATATCTCCAGTGAGAGAGACTTCACAGCCTTTCTGGGCAACCTGTTCCAGTGCTCGGTCACCACACAGTAAAGAAGTTCTTCCTCATATTCAGGTGGAACTTCCTGTGCATCAGTTTCTGCCCATTGCCTCTTATCCTATTGCTTGGCACCACTGTGCAGAGCCTGGCTCCTTGACACCCTTGACACCCTTCCTTCAGATACTTATGGACTTTGATGAGGTCCTCTCTCAGTCATCTCTTCCMAAGGCTGAGCAGGCCCAGCTCCCTCAGCCTTTGCTTGTGAGAGAGATGCTCCACTCTCTTAATCATCTTTGTTGTCCTCGGCTGGACCCAGTCCAGGAGCTCCATGTCTTCCTTGTGTTGAGAAGCCCAGAACTGGACAAAATATTCCAGATGTGTCATAAGGAAAGCATGGTTCCTTCTCTGAAATTGAGGCAACCTTTCAAGGAACAGGTAGTTTCCTCTCTCTACCACACATATATTGCTACAAACGACTCATAGATAATTTATTCTGAATATTTTGTCCCAAAGAGGTGACTCTGGGATGGCTCCTTTGAGAAGGCTGCAGGACTGACTCCTTGAACCTTGTAATTTTTCTTTCTTTCATTTCTTTTTTTTTACTACAATGAATAGATTGCTTATTAGTTTAGACGTTATTCTGTGATGTGTTTTCATGACCTCATATATAAACTTCCTACTGCCAAAATACCAGTCTTCATTTAAAAACCATTATGTGGTCTCAGTAATTGACAAAATACATCTCTGTTTTGCTGAGGTCTGAGTATCTCTCCAACTCATGCTGCTCTGAAAGCTATTAAAAAAATTCATTATCTGAATCAGTTAAAATTCATGTTGTTGYAAGAACTAAATATACTCTGCAAGTATTGATGGCATATTGTGGAAATGGGTTACTATCTAGTTCTGGATGGAGGAATACAATGTGGCTTAGAAAAAGAAGCTTTATCAAGGTACAGGAGCTTTCATAAGAAGCTACTGCATCTGCGTGATGTCCAACTGCACATTCATAAAGCCAGTGTTGGAGCTGAAAACATTTTAATTCGCCTTTCAGTTGACTTGTAGCTCCCAAGTGTGACCACCTATGGGCAAAGGACTTCTTAACAGTACTTTTCAATGGTAGATTATAGTCTTGCCTTGTATCCTGCATCACATATGGTTGCAAAAATCCTTTCAGTGTTTATGCCCCAAGACCGGATTCAGAAATACAGCAAATTTCTGCCTTCACTCTAGGAATTCTGACTAATGCTGGACAGGTTGCATTATCTAGAGTTAGAATAGCATTTTCTTACCTCTCTGGGGCCTTGGCATAGCAATAAGAAAGATTGTGGAATGCCATGAATAGTTGGCTACAGATGAAGTACACACTGCTAAAGCAAGTTTTATAATTGACACTGCTCTCGGGGATGTTATGATCACAAGCTTCTTGGCTTCTCTATGATTTCAGCCCAGCTTGGGAACTACCTTTCATTCATACTGAGGATTTAGTTGCAAGTTTTAGGTTTTGACAATCTACCATGTAGCAATACTTGTACCTTGAACAGCTCACTGTCAAATCCCGAGTTTGGTGTGTTATTTGATTGGAATCTATTTATTTAAAAAATTATTAATTCTATATTCATATGGTAAAATTGCTACAATTCTATTTGCTGCTTTGCATAAGCTTTGGAGAATTTAGTTATTATTCTCACAACAGCTTAATTCTGTCTTTTATGTCTATCCATGTATAGTGTCAAATTTTGTTCCTCAGTTTAAGGTGCATGCATAATGCTAAAACTGCTATGAAAATAAATAGTACTAAGTTTTCTGTCCTTTGTTCTGTCTTAAAAACCTGAGCTGTGGCATTGTTTTCCTTCACCTGTGTTCCAAATTTCATTTTCTTAGCAAGAAGGCAAAGAATAAAATGTGTTGGATAGTTGTGTAAGCTTCTGCCTAGACAACAGAAGTTGGTACGTTGTTAGCATTTTAAGACAAAACACTCATTCTGGCATGCAGAGTAGTAGTCCTTGGTTAATTGCTGAGGTATAATGTAGGATATTCTGCTAAATACAAGTATTTTGTAGACTGCTTGTGGTATATATTAAAATTCCCATGCTCTCATGTAAACAAACATTTATTTCATACCATATATTAGTAAAGTGTGCTTTACACTGGGAACCTTCATGTTTCTAACTCCAGCATTAATGAGGGAGTAGTAACATGAGCTGCAAGTAAAAAGCCCATCTGAAGGGGTTCCTGAAACGAGCTACTCTGCACAGATGAGGAAGGAACTAGATTTATGAGTCAAGATAAAAGGACCTTTTTCCTCTCCATTAACATCACTTAATTCAACTATTCAACTTCTTTCCCAAATTGTCAGATCAGGTCTGCACTTTGTACATGCTCAGTTTCCTGCTGATAACAAGAGAAAGAGCATCTGCTTGCTCAGGGGAAACTTTTGGAACCAAAGGCTGAAATATTATCCTCCTCCTCCCCCCTTTCATACTCATTCTCTTCTTCCCACACAAACATACACATTATTTCCTGTCATTTATCTTTACTGATTCCTGTTTTCACTCTTCTACACCCTCCTACATTCCTTTTACATACACATACACAAATATATACACATACACACATGTATTTATTTGAACATATATAAAACCTGCAATGGATTGGCCCTTCTCCATATAGCTGACAGGACGCTTTCAAAAAGCCCCACTTCCTAACAGATATATTTTCTTTCAGTGGTAATTGGGCTCAAGAGAAAAGAGAAAGCTTAGAATTGAATATATAACAAAATAAGTGATATAAATGTGAATTCCTAAGGTGATGGTTGAATGGAAGAATGTATACCAAAATTAAATTTCAATTTATCATAGAGAAACCTCTATGGAGCAAAGTACTTACAAAGAGCAATATGAAGCCAAAAACGTAAAGGGAAAGAAAGAAAATAACTCAGTTTTTAACAAGTTATTTAAAACTCTTCAAGGGAAAATGTTAATCTTTTTCTCTTGAATAAATAATACAATATGGCAAGGACACCTGAAAGCTGAAATAGAARTCTAGGTAAGCAGAAAATATATCCTTTACCATGAAGGATATCCACCCACAGACGGTAGTAGTAACAACCAATAAAATAAAGCTGGGGCTTATAAAACACAGAATTTCAGTCACAATTAATTATAAAAGTTGACATAAGAGTTGCTTGCAGYGTGGTGAGAATTTTCATTCCTTCTCAGCATATTTGCCATAAAGATTTCCCCCATGCTAATTAAATGCAGTATTTTTGTGGTTATTTTCCACACAGGAGGAGTTAATTTTTCTGTAGGCTTGGAAAGCCTTTGCTCAGACCTTTTAGTTCAGCAATAAAAAGAATAAACTACTGCATTAGTTATACCTTCTATTCCACAATACTCTGTGATTTTGCATATAATTTTATATTTTCATCTCAGCTGGCTGTGATCACAACCAAAATGGTGTACCAGAGCACCAAACATTTGCTGCAGTTTCCAGAAAAGAAGGGTATGGGAAACATGGAGGTTTCTATTTTGTGAGAGAGAAGTCCAGTGAACAGCAGAGCAAGCCAAGGAGCTTGACTCTAAGAGAGCAGACTGAGGAAGAAAACAGACCTTGTGACTGTAGCGGTGAGATTTCAACAGTGRCGATCAAATCCAAACAACAGTACAAGCCTCTCAAAGGATTAGTGATAGATTATTACAAAAATATATATAATAAGTCAATTCCAAAAGTCAGTGTTAGTGAGTAGGGCAGAATCCAGCAGCCAGCAGAGTCAAGTCTGCTGCAGCTTCATAGTCCCAGCTCCAACAAGCAACGAGGCCACACACAGAGCACACGTACACACCTCACGTATGCATCTATACACAGCAAGGTACACAGAGACAGATACTGAGCTCTCATATAGATACAAAGTGCATTTATGGCTTCATTCTCCTCCCCTCTCTGCCTGAGCAGGATAGAGGTCTGCTAGTTTRTCTATGTGTTGGTACACAAATCCCTCCATCTGCTGGGCTTAGATACAATTTACTCAGTCACTCCCACTACTCATCTTTCCCTGACTCACCTTGATGGCTTTCATAACTGTACACTGGCGCTAAGCCACTTCCAGGACACATCTGGGAGGGGCTCAAATAAGATGTCACTTCCTCTGAGGCCTTAATTTGGGTTCCCTGCCTGCTACAGTGTCCCTGTGCTCATTTGGGTTTGTGGAGATGGGCCTGTGATGGAATGTCATATGTCACAGTCATATGACTGTGCCATCCAGGGCAGGGAATTGTTTGAGCTGCCCAGACATCATTGCATGTCTGTGCTCCTCTGCGGCTGTGCAGATGAGTTTTTATCACATAACTCAACAATCAAGAAATATGTTTATTAAATACTATGTTGTTTGGGAAAAGAAAAAAAAAAGAAGATGCTGGGTTAGGAAATCCATTCCCAGGAACAGGAAGTGTAGAGGAGAAGAACTGAAAAAGCCTATGTTGTGTAATATGATGTTTGTCAGTAAATGAAGGCTATTCCTCTGAAACAACAGATTTCTGGAGCCAAACCCCAAAATGTAATCAAGCATAGAACTCCTGGGAATGTGCAGCAGTACTGTAGTCCCAAGGAGGTCGTCCAGTCAGCAGTTACAATTACAGTCTTCTTAAGCAGGTCTGGATTTTTGCAGACTGATCTTTTGAAGATGTGTAAATACTAGGAGATTATTTTTTATCAAATCTTACTTGAAGAATGCCAGACCACCACAAAGATTAATTATGTGCTTTGTCTTAATCAGGGTAGTCTATACTGTTTAGTGTCTTGCAGACTTTATCATCCCTCTATTTAATTCTTGGTTGTAGCCTTTAATRTCTAGAGTTCCTATATGGTAAACTTTTACTTTCAGGACTTTTTTTAGTGCTTTTCATGAATGAAAGTCTATTCATATCTTGATATATGCACCYTTCTGTAAGTTTTTCCTTGGGAATTAAAAAATACTAAAATACAGTTCTTCATTATTTTAATAATGGGGGGGGGGAAGAACCAAATTAGTATTGCTTTTTGATATGTTTGATTTATGCTTATGTGACTATTTTAAAGTYTCATCAGGATCAAAGATAGCAAAACGTATAACAAACAAGGATTTTGTTATATTTATTTTAAATACTGGTACTGCTTCTTTGCTATTCCATTTCTCAAGAATTCTCAATTTCTCAAGCACATTTTTAAAAAATCTGGATTTTCATGGTATTTAAATACAATAAATATTAGAGCTCTTCTAGAGCTAGCAGGATGAAGAGATAGGAACACAGCAATTTGAACCAGTTGTTATCATCTAAATATTTGTAGTAGAATAAAAAACTGCATGAAATTTACTTTTAATTCAGTCTAAATGTTTGCTTAAAATCTTGGTAGCAGGACTGCTATCTGAAGGTGATGTTGGCTCTTTGAATAACAACAGATATTTCCGCTCCCTCATCAGTAAACAAGTAGTCGAAATACACATTGTGAAACAATGGTGATTATTTATTCAAAATGGACAAGAGATTATTTATTCAAAACTTCAAAACTACAAGGGTAGTTATGTGAAGTACTTCCTTTTCGAATGGATGGAGCACAGAAATGCCTCATCCCATAGTTTGTCTCTGACAACATCTTGAGATTGATGCTCAAGATGAGGACACAAAGAAAACCTTCAGTGCAAAACTATAGAATGACTTGCTTCTAGGAATGTTTATTACGCCCCATTAGGTCTTGTCTTATGTATTTTACCATAGAGATTTATATTTTATTTGATCAGACAGAGATTATCTGGAAGGACTGAGAAAGAGAGAGAGGTTGTGACCTCCCCGTGCTTCCGATTAATGCTACAAAGCACAGACTTTGTATTCATATATGGCTGCAAAAGGTCTTGATGGATGACATGTTTCAGCAAAAAGAAGGAATAAGTTGGTTCTGCAATTTAAAAGTTTAGTGGAAGAATTGTGGTGCTTCACAGTCATAATTTCATTTGAAGAATTTCCCATTGCAATAAAAGGGGGTTACAATGCATGTAATATCATAACACATGTATGCCTTCATTAAATACTACATGGAAGTGCAAGCAAGAAATGTGCAACCAGCCCACTGATGTTCAAAAATGGTTTTATTCACAATGATATTTTGTCCCTTCCTGATATTCTTTATTTTAAAGACATCCAACAGAAACCTAAATTTTTCTAAAAGGAAGAAAAATTCAATGTCAATTAGGCTGCAAAGAACATGATCCTCTGAAGGAAATTGCAGTGGCATTTCTGTGGATATTATTATTAAAAGTATTCTTTCATAATGTGTAAATACTGCTCAAGCTGCTTGAAAAATTCAGCCAAATCAAACAGAACAAAGTAAAAAACCCAGTTGATTTCATAGATTAAAGAGAGTTTATTTCACAAACATTTGCTGTGTAAAATCACCTATCTGTAAAAAGTTATAGAAGAGCCTCTTCTGTTATTTATAGCTCTCAGATGAACAATGCAAAGAGAACAAAACAAACAAGATCCTTGGTAATCTTAAATTATAAAGTACTAATTTATAAGCATTCCTAACTAAAATGTCTTTAAKTTGAGAAGATAGATGCTGTGTGAAGGAACATATGGCAGACTTTACTCAGGACTGTGGAATTCTCTTCTTTCATTATTTTGTGTCAGAATCTAAACAATCCTTATGTATGTGGAATTTTTTGCTTATATGTGATAAGAAAATGACATTAAAATTTTTTCTCCATGATGAAGGTTAAAGAACGAAAAGAAATTAAAAAATATAAGATGCTGGACTGCAATCTGCCCAAACAAGCCTTTGTTATTGTGTACAAAAATAACCTATTTTTTTTTCAAGTACTGGATAACTCATGAGTTTCTGAGCGGACTTTTTTTGCCAAGTGTGTCAAACATTTTTTATTCTGGATTAATGACCAAGAGTTGTTACAGTTTCACAGGTGTTAAACCGCGTATATGAAATTAATCAGCTTGTTTCATACCAGTGTTTTTTTCACATCAGTGCAGATGGCACAACTTTGCAGTTTCAATATTCAGTTCAAAAAGGTGTTTTGACTGAATCAGCTCTTTAGTCCCACAATAAATATCTTCTTCCTACTTGATCTTTTCCTTAACATGCACCATATTCTTGCATCAGAAGGAAGCCAAACGGAAGTCAAATTTCTAGCAGCCTAACTGCGCAAAACTGCCAATGCCCTTCTGTGGAGCCAATGTATATGTTTTGGCCTAAAGAATCAGATCTCTTAAAAGCCTGAGAAGTAAATTAGAGATGAATGAAATGTTCTTTCACTTGAACTGCTTCCCAGCTGATATCTAATGTCTATCAAGAGACTGTTTGTTTTTTTCTTTTAGGTTTCGACTTACAGATGTGCTTCTGAACATTGCCTAAAGCATTGTCTCTTGACAGGGCTGAGCAGCTGAGTTAAATATTCCACTGAGCTATAGCAATGAAGGGCTTGATTCATTTGCTTACACACGTCTTTCTAGTGCCATGCGAGATGTTGCAGGATGCCGTGATTTCTAATTAGTGCTCCAGAACAGTACCGATGCCCTGCAAATTCTGTATCATATCTGCCAAGCTTATCAAGTTATCTTGGAAAATTTAGAGCTTCTGAGAAGTCAGTAGTCACCTATTGTGCAGATGACTGTGTTGAGCCCTGGGAAGTCAGTTCACCCTTAACACACTTACAGTTCTTTATATGTCTACATGAGATGTAAGGACCTGACTGAATCAAACTGTAGGTGTCCAACCTTCCATTATAATCAGATGTCTACCTGATTTTAGTAGAAACCAYGGTTCATAACATGGGAATCTGATGTTTACTGAGATGCCATACATTTGCCAGTGCATAAACACAGACCTATCAAATATGGCTCAGGATATAGAGGAGACTTATGTCCATCCAGTTTGCCAGCAGGCAACAAGGTGGGGTTACCAAGATGGGAGTAAAAGTTTCTTTAAATGTGAACAGTTTTAAACTGCTAAGCAGTTAAACAGGAAAGAAAATGTCCACCATGCTGTAAAGGAAAACAAAGAATCTTCAGTTCCATTTCCAAATATGGAGAAGTCTTAGCTAAGGAACATTTTAATGCTCAGATTTTTTAGAATCTCATGCAGCTTCTCTAAATGAAATACTTATCAACTGTGTTCAGAAATCCTTATATGCTTCTTATATCAGAAGCTATTTGAAAATAGTACAGTGGAGTTTGAGAATGGATACTGCAGCACATTAACCAGTCTGGTGCTAGGAAACCACACTATACAAAGATATTCTAATTCAGTGGCTGAAGTACAATTTAGTTATCCATGTGACAAAGCAGTTGCATATGCAAAACTACATAACACTAATGAACAAATAAGTTATGCTATATTTATCTGATTACCTGTGTCATCACAGCTTTCACTTACTAGTCACACCACTTCCAAGAATCTTAGAGTCCTAAAATCATTGAATCATTAAGGTTGGAAAAGACATAAAAAAAAAAAAAAAAAGGTGAATCCACTTTGCATTATTGAACCTATTACCATTGGCCTTGGCCAATCAATCCAGCCTGTTCAGATCCCTCTGCAGAGCCTTCCTGCCCTCCATCAGATCAACACTCCCTCACAACTTAGAGTTGTCTGCAAAACTTACTAAGGGTGCACTCAAACCTCCAGTCCAGATCATTGATAAAGATGCTAAGGAGGACTGGCTTAATAATAACGTGTGTGTGTGTGTATATATATATAYACATATGTGTATGTATATATAAATGTATTTTGTATATAACGTATATATCTAAAAAATACTTAATAATATTGAGCCTTGGGAAGCCCCACTAGTGACCAGAGGCCTAGCTGGATGTGGCATGATTCACCACCACTCCCTGGGCTCAGTYATCCAGTCAGCTTTTAACCCAGTGAAGAGTGCACCTGTCCAAGCCATGGGCTGCCAGCTTCTGGAGAATGCGGTGGGAGACCGTGTCAAAGGCTTTACTGAAGCCAGGTAGACAACATCCACAGCCTCATCCACCAGGCATGTCTCCTGGTCATAAAAGGAGATCAGGCTGGTCAAGAAGGACCTGCCTTTCCTAAACCTGTTCTGGCTGGGCCTGATTCCCTGGTTGCCCTGTTCATGCTGTGTGATGGCACTCAAGATAATCTGTCCCATAACCTTCCTGGCTGGGTTAGGCTGACAGGCCTGTAGTCCCCTGGATCATCCTTCCAACCCTTCTTGTAGATGGGCATCACACTGGCCAACCTCCAGCCACCTGTGACCTCCAAGGTTAACCAGGACTGATGATAAATGATGGATAGTGGCTTGACAAGTTCTTCAGCTGGCTCCTCAGTATGTTTTAGGACATGCATCAGTTGGAACTGATGAAATTAATTCGGGAAATCTAAAGTTTTGTAAGGGCTAGGTGAATCTGATGAATATTCTGTGCATGTGAGTCTGCATCTTGCCCTTTCTAGCACAGAGTGCTGAGTTTGCAATACTTTGTAAATCAGGAAATAAAAACACCTGGTTACAATTTAGCACCATTTTCTTTGGCTGGGCTAAATGCCTAGTCTTGTGATCTTTTATTGCTCTTGAATTCCCTCATTAACTCTTTCAAGCATACTTTTTATTGCATTTTTTTAAATCCATGACAATATAAGATGTCTGATATTATCACTGATTTATAAGAGCAGTCTTTATTGTAAAGGACCAGACACCCCAGCTTTCCCGTGACACTATTTTAAGTTGCAGTAATATTCCCAGTAAATTAGGCCCAAGCTGTGCAGTGTTCAGCACTGCATCTTAAGGCTACCAAGAGGTCACATACAATGAGGCTGTATACTTATTTTTGCTCCTGCATGCATTGCTGGGCTTGCAAAATCTTGATTGAAGAGGAAAATCTCCCCTACTATTGCTGTCCTGCTTAGCTGACCAGAAAGTCTAGTCATTGCAGTATCACTTACCAGCATACTATTTCAAACTTAACCTTCCAAACCTAACACTTGCTGTGTTCCCATAAAAGTGAATGGATATTCACTTCATTTCATTCCCGCAGTGCAATATTATAGCTCTGATTCAGAGTAACACTATGAAAACTTTGCACTATGGGGGCAGTTCATGCAAATGGAGCTTGGATCATCCTGGAAGCTGTGCTATTGCTAAAATTTTGCATTAGGACATAGGCAGGCTTTGCTCCTCTTTATTACATAGAATAGAAGGTATTCCAATGTCATTTTTTTCTCACTTGGATTGCAACTGCTTTAAATAAAAAGTCTCTAAACTTACATTCTTAGTGTGATAATTGCATTTCCTAGAGCAGTAAGATATAACAAAGCTGGTGCTGTTTGAGATGGCAGAAAAGAGTGGACATTCTTAGATTAGCAAAGACTAGGTATGTTCTCATGTTTACAACATGGTCTCTGATTGGGTCAAGAAATATTGATATGATGTGGTCGCAAACTGTTTTGCGACTGTGGGGAATTTGTTTTGTGTCTGTTATATGTTTATATACATGTTTATAGAAATGAAGTTGCAGTGTGTCTTTCAAATACACTTTTATACACGTTTGTTTACTGATGGGCCTGAATTGATGGTACATCAGTGTAATATTTTCTGTTCTCTCATGTAATTCCTGAATAAATTAAGTACAATTCTATTCAACAATTTCATTGACTATCTTCTATTTCCCTTTGTGGTTTTATTTTTTTCAAGTATAAATATCAGAAATGAAACCAACCTTCATGTGAAACCTTTGACATGGTTTTATCTGTTGCTTTATGCCTTAGACTATTAAGAATTTCACTCCAGGATTATGTGTAAAGACACAAAGGGAGTAAACTAATTAAAACAATAGGTTGTCACTGTGAATTATTCTACTGATCTGAAAGCATTCTAAATTACAGAAGGTATGCTGACATGTGTCTTCATTCAGATGCTTCTGTTTCAACAGTTAATATTTGTAAATTGCAATAAACAAATGAAATACACTCTTTTTATTATCTTGCTGTCAAATTCAAGGCTTTTCACTTCTCCCCATGTATTTGTACTTGTTCATAATTTTTTCTCATAGGTGACAAAAGAATGTGCTTTCCAATGAAAAAACTGGCAACAGTTTATCAACATATACTTACAATTAAATATTCAGCAAGAACTGAAAGCACATTAAGGCCATCCTACATTTGTTCACTCTCTGGGGAATTCTTCAATTCCATGTTAGTTTGGTGTATGTCTCCATGGAAGTTTTCACTCCCACTTTTGAGTCAATCTTATAATTACTTCAGTATCATTTCAAGGCCTGTGAGCTCCTCATTAAAGAGATGGAGAGTTCTCCTACCAGTAATGATCCTCTGAATGAGTTATCTGCAACATCATTAATGGAAAAAAATGGCTTTATTTTACAGAAATAATTGGAAACATTGGCCACATGTGATAAAGTTGCATTTCATAATTATTTTGCCACATATGATGTATGTCCTTTGTTTCCTATTATGCTTCTGGAGGCATACTTTCCCATATTTTATAGAGATTGTTTCAGAGAGCCCCTAATTTATATTTAACAAATGTTTTTTTCTGAGCCTAATTTGTTTTCATCAATAGATTGCCTACTTAATATGGCTTAACCCTCTGTAATGTTCACTTGATTTTAACAAGTGGAGTTTATTTTGGATTTATAACAAAGGTTATAATTCACAGCTATAGTTCCCTTGACAGAACTCCAGAAAAATCATCCCTACTTGTAGAAGTCAGGTCTGTCCATTCCTTTTTCTCTGTTGTTCTCCCYAAAACATTGCGATCCCAAGTTGTTGAGTTTTGTTTCCTCTTCCATTCACTAAAAAAATTAGTTCCTTTGTTTTAAAATGCAGTCACTTGCACATGAGCAAATCTGGCTTTTTGTGGCATAAACGTTCATCAAAAAATTACATCCGTGTAAAAAGGAGAGGGATTTTTTTTTTCTGTATGTACCTGAAATCAGGAATAGAATATGTGTATTCTCTTTTATGTTGCTTGACTTCAATTGTTTGGTCGTTGAATGTAGGTATAATCATATTTTAACAAAATTAGCACAGAATACGAACAGAGAATTAGAGACAATTAGAGAGTAATGCTTACCGATATTCAAGAAGTTTAACAAGAAGCACAAACTAAGATTTTCTGCTGATCTTCAGCAAGAAGGATCCTTCAGTAAGAAAATAATCCTGTGATCCCACAAACAGAAAGGCAACACAGCTGGAGGAACCGTTGATCAACAGGTCAATCAGTTTGGTGCTTATGGTTTTGTGTGGATAGAGCATATCCTTTTAAATAAATCTCTGCTTTGACAGATAAGTTGTTTTTCTGGAAACCCMAAAATGTTGTTCTCCAGAACTCTAAAATCTAGCTGTCTGTAAGGTTAAATATGCACCCTAAATTACTGATTACAAGTTTCTGCCTCCAACAGCACACACATACAGAACCCACATAAAATACTAATGCAAACAGTCAAGTCCCGTTGCTTCTTTTGGCTGGTGGAGACAAGCATTCACTAGCGCAGGCACACACGCGACACTCTCTAGTTTTACAAGCACACACATATTTGCAAGTGTCCTGAGAACGGGCACAGACCCTCTGTCTTCCTTGTTCCCCCACCTGGATATCGGGTCCCCTTACCTGCTCCATGGATACCCAGACCCTCTTGCCAGTCCGGCTTGATGCTCACTAGCAAACATGCAGCACTTGCACACTTGTCTCACAGGCACCTGATACCCACAGGTCACTCCAAATACCTGCATTGACCCTCCAGCCACCAGATACCCCTGCTCAGACCCAGGGCTGCCTGGGATCTGGCTGGTCAAGTCTGAGATTTGCTGGTGAATAACAGACACACACACCCCTAACCTGAGGAAGACACAGACACTCACCTTCCCCTCTACCCCTTCAAAGCTGGCACCAGATACACGGGCTGTGACCTGTGGTCCTGCTGCTGCCACCAGTGTCAAGCCCTCACCCACCTCACTCATTCTGATCCCTCCCAGTAGCTGGATTTTGGCACACACACCATTATCTACCCAATGGCTACAGTTTTAATACCCCACTCATTTCATTCACTGATACTGAGACCCCCATTCTCATTCCTGCAGCTGACACCACAGAGCAGGGATACATACACCCCAGTGTGACTCTAGCTGTTGGTCCCAAATTTCACTCACACATACATACAGGTCTCACACAGTCTCACAGAACATATATACACAGGATAGAAAGTGACATTATGCAGAGAGGTAGTTAGGAAAGGATTTAATAAAAGGATAGGACAGACTGTGGCCTTTTGCATGCAAACAGCCCCTTTTATAACCCTTTCTGTCTATTCTGCATCTGTTCCTCTCCATCCTCTTGCCCTGCACATTTCCTCATCAGTCTGCATATATCTCAACCCTGCTCCAACATCCTGGATCCTCAGGTTTACATCCTTATCAGTAGAAAAATCCTGGTATGCCTGCAGTTCTTGATAGCTCATCAATTAGTGATTGACAAGGTTTGTTTCTTGACTTTATCTTCCTTATGTTTGTCAAGTTAGTGTGTGTTTTCTGTATTACTTCCCCCTTTTCAAAAGGGTTGATAAGGTCCTTATACCCTGTTTGATCAGGTTTTTGATCATATAATCTTAATGAAATAAACACTCCCACATTCCACACACTTATCAATTAAGTACGACTAACCAGTTTTGTTTTCATTACTGCTTCCTTTATCTGTTGACCAGGTTWCAGAGCCTTCTCTTCTCCAGGCTGAACAGTCACAGCTCTCTCAGCCTTTCTTCATAGGAGAGATGCTTTTGTCCCTTAATGATCTTAGGGGCCCTTCACAGGACTCTCTCTAGTATGTCCATATCTCTCTTGTACTGGGGAACAGAGTCCTGGACATAGCATTCCAAGTGTGTCCTCATCAGGGCTAAGCATAGGGGCAGAATCACCTCCCTCGACCTGCTGGTAACACTCCTCCTGCTGCAGCCCAGGATACCATGGCCCTTCTTTGCTGCAAGGACACACTGCTGACTTGTGTTCAAGTTGGTCCTCCAGTACCCTCAGGCTCCCTTTTTCAAAGCTGCTTTCCATCTGAGCAGCTCCCAGCATGTCCTGTCCATAGTTGTTTGCATTAGAGCAAAATGGATATAATTAGTGTAAATGGTGAGAATATGTTTGGATGAAAGAGTTTTGAAGAAAATAATACAGTGAATTCAGGAAATTTAAACTATTGTGTATGCAGAACTGAGGCAGTTTATTAGATTTTAATCTAATCCAAATAAGGATTGATATAATCCAATGAGGATTGATCATACTGATAATTCTGTTAGCATTGGAAGTCAAATGCCTGAGAACTCGTTTTTTTGGAACAGAAACAATTTTTTTATCTTAGTAGCATGGAGAAATTAAGTGGAAATAATATTTCTATGTAAAAAGCCCTATTCAAAAAAAGAGTGACACCTTTTTTTCCCCAGAATGTGTGGGTCTATTGTTTTGGGCTAGACAGACTAGCACATTTACTGTTGCAAGAATGGATTTCACAATTATCCTCTGGAATATGAAGACTATGCCAGCAACTTGGTTTGTGTAGGATTGTGATTTTGTGTTAGTTCTGGGAAAACTAACTTATTTAATCAGTGAATGTATTTTCCAGCAATCACTTTCATGATCTAAGTATCCAGAGAAAGGTAAAAGGATGATCAAATCCAGCTAGTTAAACTCTCATGAAASATATACAGACGAGGTTATGAGTCTGGCAGTGGTTATATTAAGTGCATATGTTGCAATGAGAGTTAAAACATTTTTAAGGTAAAAATTTATTTCTACTTAGTTAAAAGGGTGATTGTATTTACCACTCACTATGCAACCACTTTGGGAAGAAATGAACTGCAGCAGGATATGCTCCTGCAGCTCTTCCTTCCCCTTGTTTCCTTCTCCACATTCTGGTTTCCAAGAGGTCATCCAGGTGACTTTGTTGCAAGTGAGACTGCATAGGCTCCAACCCTGTTCCAAGCTGGGTTGTTCTCGTACTAGGACTATGAAATGCCAGGAGTTTTACCCCTTCAGGCAGACTTGGATGCACCAGTAAGCTTATTAAGACAATATTCATGGTGATATTGAGACCCAGAAATCTTGGATTTTATCTGGTTCGGAAATGTGCTTCTCAAGGCATATCTATTTGYTGGACGTCCCTGGCAAAGTGTTGTCTGCAGGGAGGCTGCAAGGGCCTCAGTGAGAACAGGCTGGGGCTGCCCCGTGCTGAACACAGGGGTTTTCAGCAGACTCACAGCAGGACATAGCTGAGCCCATCAGTCAAGCTGGTGGCATATTTGGGAAAAAACAAAATTAAGACAGGACAAAACACAACATAGCCATATGAAGAGTGAAGAGAAAAACATGTGAGAAACAAGCCTGTGAACACCAAGGCTGGAGAAGGAGGAAGGGGAGGGGGTACTCCAGGCATCAAAGCTGGTGTTCCCCCATAGCCTATGGAAGAGACTATAGTAGAGCAGAGGTTCCCCTCCAGCTCCAGTGAAGAGGAGCATTCTGGAGCAAATATTCACAGTGCAGGCAGTGAAGGACCCCACAYTGGAGGAGGTGGATGTTCCTTGAAGGAACTGAGGCCTCTGGAGGATCCCACAATGGAGCAGGTTTATCCTGACGGACTGCAGCCCATGGAAAGGAGTCATGCTGGAGCAGGAGATAGATGTGAGGAAGAAGGAGTGCCAGAAAGTAACTGCTGTGGATAGATAAAAATCCCCCGTTCCCCACACACACTGCGCCATGGAGAGGGGCTGGGAGGAGCTAGAGGAGACATGAATGAAGGAATAAAGTTATGCCTGGGTAGAAAGTGTGAGGAAAAGATGTTGCTTTAATTTTTATTTTCTTCTGAATATCTCAGTGTATATTAGTTTGCAATTAATTAAATTAGTATTCCCCAATTTGAGTCCGTTTTGCCTACGACATTAGTTGGTTATTGGTCATACCCTGCCATTTTCTTGACCCACAAGCTTTTTCATCCTATTTTCTCCCCAAGTTCTGTTGAGGAGAGGGCATGAGAGACTAGCTATGTGGGCACATGGCAGCCAGCCAAGGTAAACCCACCACAGAATACTTCTACTGATATCTTTCCGAAAGTATTTCTTTAGTACTACTTTTAAAAGAGTATTTCTTTAGTATGGTTTAGTGGTCTAGTGAAAGGTGACCCTGCCCATGGAAGTGGGGTTGGAACCAAATGATCTCTAACATCCCTTCCAACCCAAGCTGTTCTGTGATTCTATTATGACATTGTAAGCAAAAATAAAAATCTATCCTTTCCTCCTTTCCTTCCCAGTCCTCACCTTATAATGGTCCTTCACTCTTCTCCTCTACCAAATATGGCCTCCTCGACCAGCCAGCCATTCTATTTCTACTGTCTACTTTTGTTTTCTTCCAGAAGTCTTAGTTATTCCTTGTCTCGTCCTTTTCCCTTTTTCCATGTCACACCTCCCTGAAGCTCCCTCAGGACGTCTGAATTCCAATCCTTAACTTCTAAAGACTGAATAACAAATCTCTGTCCATCCAGTCTTGCTCTTTTCTATATTGTAGTTATTTCAGACATCTCTTACCACTGCTGCTCTGGTCTCTGCACAGACTTCCCAGTCAGCTACTCCCAGTCTCCGGTTCTCAGCTTTTCTCAGTTACTTTCTCATCTCTCTGTCTACTCCCCTAACCTGAAGTCTCAGTTTTTGAGGTCTCCTCCACACTTGTGTTGATTCAGTGCAYTGCAATCATGGTTGTAGCTCTTGTGCTTTTGAGGTTTGGATTCTGCCATGTCTTCTTCCTCCATGTGTCAACTGCGGCCTCAGAAGAGTTATCCAAAATCACCCTTGGCAGAACTTTGCAGAACTGCTATTTTATGTAGAGCCTTGTTTTAATCCTTAGTGAGCAGACTCTAGTAGGATTTCAACTGCTCAAATCAACTATAAAACGAGGCTGCATGGCCTGCAGTTTTGCAGATGCTTATAACATGACACCATGTGGCTAGATTTTCAAGCTGATGGCAAATAGATATAAACATTCCCCTCATTGCCAAAAATTTTCAGGGTAAAGCACAGGACCATGATTAGCAATTCCAGACCGAATGTTTCAAGTCTGGTGAAACTGTAAACAACTGAAATCAGGGTCTTGCAATGCAATCAGTAGGGAAACCAAATAGTAGGTGGATTTACCAGCCCTGCTTGTGTGAGAACACTTTAAGGGCCAAATTGTCAGCTGGTAGAAATCAAAAAAACAGCAAGGAGTGACTAACAGTACCTCTGATTCATAGCAGGTGTAGACTTTGCTTGTAAAATAAAAATTAAACTCTATGTTTAGATCGTATGTGAGAAAGTATGCTTTATGGTTGCATTTTAAGTGTATCCACTMCCAGGAAGGGCATTTGTTTATGATCTTTGCCGTTCTCTCCAAAAAATCTTTGTGCTCAGCAGAGATAAGATGAGGATGTGCATGTAAAGTATGAAAATAAAAAATTAACTGGTTGAGGCAGAGTCCTTGTAAGGAGAACATTCATACTAATGCATTCTTTATTATTCACATTTCAAAGACATCTCTCAAATATAGTAGCTGAATGCTATAAAACTGCTGAGGGAAAAAAGCATTCAGATTAGAGGTCAAAGTCAGAACTTCATACTTAATATCACATAAAGACCTATGTAGCTGAGAATTTTCTTCCTGGAAATCAGTTTATCTTGGCATTTCTTTTGTTTTGTCCTGTTAAACGCAGGTTGCTTTCCTGTAAAATCCCCATGTCTTCTCACTGATTGTACCTTCCAAATTGCGATCAGATATTCTGATAATCCCACATTTTAAGCCTTTCATTAGCAAATTTTCTTTTATTTTTATTTATGGTGGCTACTGAGAACATTATTCTCTTGTATTAAGCATTAAAGTGCATCAAAAATGAAATGGCCACTGTTCAGAATTACTTGCATTTCTAGAGGACACTTTACTTTGAGTTGTACATAGAGAAAAAGATAAAATACAATTATCTTTTCTCGTCTCACAGAAAATAGGCATATTTTTATGGAAAAAAAGGTTTTTACTACTTCAGACCATTTTTGAAAAATATAAATGCAAAACATTTTTCTCACAAGTTCTTTGTTGTTCTAAAAGCAACAAACCAATGTGTTTGAGCTTCTTTCTTTCATTTTAAGTACAGCCAAGGCTTTCACACTACCCATATTTCCTGGCATAGCCTGTCTCCTGGAGTGCTTTAAAAGAATGCCAGACGAAGTCTTGCTCCAGTTCAAGCAAAATTAAGTGAGAGAACTTATGGAAGGGGGAGGTGACACTTATTTACATGATGTACAAGATTTTGACTGACTTAAATCACCAAGATTTTACCCACTTGCAGTCTTTTTTCATATTATTCATGCCCTCTCGTACACGTACATTCTCACCAGGAGCAGGGTGCTACGAACCCAGTGATCTGACCAGGATCATTTGTGTGAAAGAGGGGACAAAGGACACTGGCTATCAAGACTTCACCACATCTCTGGGGTCTTTTTTGATGAATAACATCAAACCAATTTTTAACTTAATGGGGCAGTCCTCAAAATGTTGCTTATTTCAGCCTTTAAAAATCTCAGTTAATTTTGCTGCCTCTGTTTTTCTTACGAATATGTTTGATGTATATGTCACAGTCTCTTTTTCTGGTGAGCTAACAGGAAAAGAATTGCTGTGTGTGATACGTTGCAGTCTTGTTGCCATGCTCCTGGTGTATGGATGCAGGACTTCCACTGATAAGTCATCCCTGTCTAATCAGAATGCAGGCCTTTTGGTCTTCATGCAAGCAACGCATTCCTCAATTTTACTGCTGGGAAGAGTATCCTGGAAGCAATGACCTGGGGACAGTGTTTTCCGTGACAAATGGAAGCCATTTCTTTTAACCCTTTTCTACTGCTCTGGTGTTTAAACACACTGGCATTTCTGTTCATATTTCATTTGTACCAATCTTAGTATTTCCCTTAAAAATTTCCACAGGAGAAGAACAGAGTGTCTCTTCCACCGTGAAAAGACCCATTAAGTGATAATATAAAAATCTAATGGTCTGCATAGACAGACATAGCCCTGACACACTACTGTGGATGTCTCATAGCTTGACATCCCTTACGACTCTCCTTTGTAACGCTGTCAATAAGAATAGACTTCCTAATATGCAGCCCATCTTTCTTGTTTGTGTGTTATAATAATTGTCACCATATTCCAATCAATGCATAGATCTATTGGAAACTATTAAACTCATCTAACTCTTCCTGTGGATTGTTTCCAATTGCCAGATTGGCACTGGAGTAGCAGTTATTTCCTTTCTGTTACTACTGCTCTTCATATGAATTATGAACAAGAAAATAGAGGTCCATGAATGAATATCTTAGGTGAACTTTTAAAATGTATTTGAAATAATTTTCAAAGAAGCATCTAGTTTCAATGCTAGCTCTTCTTTCTTTCTATTTTGTAAATTCCAAGTATTTTTCAGCTTTCTGTGAACTTTTATGCAAATAGTATTATTAAGATAAAAAATTAAAACTTTTCTTCCAAGAATATCTCCATCAACAACATAAACAGAAGAATAATGATCATCTAGTCAGAACAAAAATATCCATGATTTATCTATTACCTAACCATAAGCCAATTTTTACTCCTTTTGCTGGTGTTTTTGCTAGTGTTAAGGCATTTCATGGTAAGTGTCTAAAGACTTTTGAGACAGATTTCCTCTAATAATTACTGAGCACATTTGTGTTTATTGACTGAAATGAGGTTGGGGTAGTCAAAACTTTTTGTCACAGAGATCTTTTTTGTTTGACTGTACCCCAGTATGAAAAGTGATGCAATCTGAGTCAAAACTACATGAAATTGAATTATTTTTCGAAACATTTCAAAGCAAAAACTGAAATTTTATCATAAAAGTCTCTGTTGCAATGGAAAGTACTTCTATGGAAAAAGAAAACTGCATCGGGAAGCTTCTAGGGATTCATATATACTTACTGAGATTTTATTCCATCCTTTTCCCAGAATAGTTTCCACTGATAAGTGATACACTGTAATGTAACATACACAGGCATTGATTCCCTGTGAGCTCCATTTAATGCTTGGAAAGAAAAATCCTCTCCGTCATCTCCAAACTGCTGCCTGGACTGTTTTCCTGATTCATCATTGCCCGTCTGAGGTGTCAACCARGTTTGCGAAGGTGAAGGCAGAGTGGATAAGTTTCTTTCACAGTTGCCACAAAATAACTTGAATTTTAAAATCCAAAGTTAAAATATTGTGCATTAATGGAAAATAGCCTGTGCACCTCGAGAAAGACAACCTGTTTTTAAACATTATGATTTGTRCTCATGGATATTACGCAGAAGGCCAAAGGTCAAAAAGTAGAAAAATATAGTGTTCATTGGCTCTAGAACATGAAAAGATCGTGATTATAATGTCTGATGTCCCACTTACCACAAACATTTTTAGTAGCTCCCACACGAAACCTTTGGTTTTTAAAGACATGAATTTTTTTTTCATTCTTCATGAACTTATCCTTGTCTGACACTTTTTCTGTAAAATATATGATACTAACTCTAACCTAAAGTTGTCTAGTTTGTCTCATACCGTCAGTTTATTTACTATATTAAAGTGCTACTATCAGAATTCCAGTTCTTTGAGACAAAATAGAGTTATTTCTTGGGTCTTTAGTGTTCTCCCATAAACTAAAACTTCCTGAGCTTACATATATTTTTAACCATCTTGAATCTTTGTCAGTTTTTTCTCAATTGTTGCCTAAGGCCTGAATGTCAGACCAAAATGTTTCCATACAACACAACTGAGATAATTTAAATAGTGTCGGATGGCTTCTGTTTACTGATACTCAGCATTTCCCTGCTTACACACTTGTAATCTCATTCTTCCAAGCCTACAACTGTAAGCTCACATTCAAACAAATATTCATAATTTACTAAACGTACTTTCACTTCTTCTCAAACAAAAAATACATTATATTCCCTAGATGACTTGACAAGGGACATGCTTTGTTCTTACAGGTTTAATCTTCTTTTTATGAATATGAATGCTGTCAGTACCAGTTTACTCTCTCTCTCTCTCTGCATTCAACTGAGAGCAAGCCAGGTACCCAGGTGTACATACCATTTTAGGACAGCCCAGTGGGCACTGGCAACTGTGCACTGAAAGTGTCGCTGTTTTCCCGGGGTCGATGAGGAATCACAACATAATCACGATCCGAGAGTCAGTGAAAAGTGGAATTATTTATTAATATAAAGACCTATTTTATACCTTTGGTATGCTTGAAAGTCATAAGGTCATTGGTCCCTGGCCATCCACCTCTCAGGATGATTGGCCAAGCTATTGCAACGCCTTGCTCAAAATATTTATGCTTTCGGTATAATAACAAGTCCACAAGTGTATGATATGAAGAAGTGTCGTTAGAAAAACATCTCGCTGTTTACATAGCTTCTGTGAGAAAGGACAGCTTCTCACAGAGTGCAAGAAGCTGGAAAATGTCTCTGCTGAAACTTTTCAGCATCCACATGAAAGTATGTTCTTATCAAAGGTATTTCTAACATATGAAGAAACAGAGGAAGGAAATGCCTTTGCTCCAACTTTTATGCAGCATACAGAGCAGATATATGAGAGATGTATATAATAAATCACACAAATATGTCCTGATAGCAGCATACAGACCTCATCCTTCCCTGTAATAGTCTTTTATCCTAGTTATTGTTGTAACAGCTTTTGACTTTTTTCAAATTTTGTATATATATATATATATATATATATATATATATATTTATGTATTGATGGAACACTCGCCTAATTAAGTAGTGTATATTTCTCCAATTCACTGGTAAGAGCACATGACATAGCAAAAAACCAGGACAGATACGTGTGAAAGTCCACTAGCAATAGTCCTCATATGATGATGATTTGTTATTGAAAATTATTTTTGAAATTGACCAGCTAAACAAATTTTAAACTATTTAATTTTTACTTCATTGATTTTGTATAGTAGATTTTCCATTAAATGTCTTATACAACTGCAAATATATTATCAGTTACACTTATCAAGCACATTCATTGTCTTGCATATCCTGTGTCCTTTGCAATGTATTTTTCCCTTAGAGAATTCAGTTCAGTGGTCCATCATAATCATTACACTTCAGTATAAACTTCAGGAATACACTTGAGTTGTTTGAACCAAGATTTTATGACTATGTAAGGCTTGATCACTTTGAATTTCTGAATTCCAAGTTCATTCATCTGCATGGATAAACCTCTGTTGACACAGACTGATAGATCACATTTTAATTGATTTTTTTAGATTGGTGAGGGAGGCTTTTCAATGTTTTTTTACCAAATGACACTCAAAGAGGACATGTGGGATCTTTTTTAGCCAATCAATCTTCATGCTTACAGAATTTAATTGAGTTAGGAGATCTTAGGAGATGTTGAAAGGACAAGGAATCTAGACAGTTTCTGTAGAAGCTATAGAGTGTATGTTGACACTGAAGAACTGCACTGAGATATCCAAGGTTTTGTGCTGAAAGCAGTATTGTCATGGCAGAATAGATTTTCACTTGAGTTAATTTCCAAATAAAAGGAGATTCTTTACTCTGTCCTGCACTGTGAAATACAGACATAGTCACAATCTTTTTTCACCTCTTTCTCACTGATTGAAAAAGAAAATTCTTATAGTGAGTTGTCAGGCTGAGAAAGGTTATAGAGTTCACTTTATTTTTTACAAGCTACTAAAATAGCTTAAATAATCACTCTGGAATCTTATTTTGTTTGGTCATTTCTTTCACATTTTCAACACATTCATTTTGAAATGATAATGTTTTACCAAATAAGCTGCTTAGAGGATAAGGTAAATGTAAGGAACAGATTCAAGAACGGTGCTCCACATGCAATAGGACAGGATTTCTTTATTGTTCTTTAAATTTAGCCCTGAAAATATCCTTCTTCAATGACTAAATATGAAAACTAAGTCTGTATTTCCAGAAAGCATAGTTTGCTATCACATCTTGTGCACTCGGAGACTTCTCTTGTGTAAATGTTCTACTTTCTAAACCGCACAGTAYATGGCTTTATGAATTTTGAAGAACATTTCTGACTCTTTCTCTGATTAAAATCTACTATGCTTGAGTTTCTTGAAACAGTAGAGCTGTTGGCACCTTTTAGAACTTCATGATGGAATTTACATATATTAAGTGAAAAATAAATTAGTTCAACCAAGTTCTTAGGTGTACCAGTACAAGCCATTTGGAGAGTATATTTTAAGAAGAAGAATACAAGGAAAGAATTGGTCATGATATTTATCTGCTCTCTCCTAGAAGATTCTTTGAAAACTTAGTTATAATTAACTGCACAGATTGAAATGAGAAGTGTTGCCAGTATGAAAATAAAACATTTTCCGATAAAGCAAAGTGAAGTTTTCAACCTTCTTTAACATTTGAAAACTTTCTCCAATTGTATGAATATATTAATGCAAAACAAGAAAGATATGGAAAAATTGCACATGCTTGCCATAGTGCAATGTCTTTACTAGAAAAAGCCTCTGTTTATAAAGTCAGTTGACTCTATTTAACATTTTCAGAGCTATCAAAACCTTTCACTGAGTGAGCATTAGTTCTCTATTTTTCTTCTGAAAACTGATTCCTTGCTTAATCAATCTATTTAACCATAGTTCCAGAAACGAGTTCAGAGATAGCATTAAGAGATTTTAGTGAAAGTATTGTAGTTCCTCTAAAAACTATTAGAAAATTTTTATGAAGTAGAGTGTGACAGAACACATCAAGTATACTACTACAATACTTGTTAAAAAATCCGAAAACATAATTTCTATGTTTACAAAAAACTCCAAACTAAATCCAGTTAAAAACATAACACGGTATTTGTTTATTAAAACTATTCTAAAGTATTYTAATACTCTAAAAACTATTCTAAATGTTTTTATTGTGCATGATATTGTGTTATATCAATGTCAGCTGTATCCTGAAGACACAGGTTTGGCCACTTAGAAGTTTCTCTTCTGAAATAGGAGTAGCTTGACAGTTACGATTAAAGAAGACAAAACCAAAACAAATACTCACAAAAACCCAGACAAACAACCCCTAAACAAACAAACAGAAAAGAAACCCAAACAAAAAAACTGGTGGGTACTTTTAAGTCTGTCTTTGAGACTTCATCTTGGGGCAAGTTTGGCATTAATGTGTTTTTCATTCTTCTAGAAGTGTGTAGCTGGGTCCCATTTACACGAACTGAAATCAATTTTTGAAAGCCAAAATTGGGCAAAACATTAATTTAATGTCATGCTGTTTTAACGTGTGCTTCACAGAAATGACAAAGTCAGGAAAAAAAGTAGCCCCTAATCCATGACTGAGGCCCCTTAAACTACATTTGTTYGCATACTTTGGCTTTATGAGAGTATGTTTTAAAACAGGATTTACAGAACAAAAGCAACCCGAGCTGCAGTTAAACAAGATACACAGGGCTGCAGCTGATGTTTTCTTGTGCAAGGCATTTAATTCTCACATAGTAGGTGTTGTTGATGGATATGTCATAGATCAGCACTTCTTGGATATTTGAGTGGTCAAAGTTTAGAAGTATTGAAACTGGAACATTCCTGTGTTTCTCATGCCAAATCTGGTGTTATATTTAGAGATGGCATCATGTGCAAAAAAAAATTGCAAAGGTTCTGGAATTAATGATCTTGCCTGTTAACCCCCTGCAATGTTATAGCTATCTGGAATAAATATAGGAGACTTCTTAGAAGAAACATTGATCATTTACTTCACATCAGATATCTGYTTGAGGGCTGACCACAAGCCAAACAACATAAAAGCAGTGGATTCTAGCACTCAGAAGCAGGAAATATAACTGACATTAGGATTGACAGGTCAGGCTGAAAGAATTAAAAAATGTTATTTTCAAGAAGCACAAAAAAAGGATTTCTATAAACTGACATGTAAGATTTTCAACATAAATTTTATGGGTACACTGGTTCATGCTTTGTTGCTGAATACAGGTTAAAAAACCTCCAATCCTCCAGTTTTACCTTTGGGCAGGGATTAGAAACAGCCCTATGGATTCAGAAAATCACTTTCAGTGTCTGCTAGAACACAGGGCATCCACAGAGTTCAAATTTTATGGGTGCAAATTTACCTTCTTGGCACCTGGTGGAATCAAGTTGTAAGTGTAGTTGAGGCAAAATACTTCAAAATAACAATAATTTTTCAGAGAACTGGAAAGAAGACACTAAGACTCAACACTACAGTAACTACCAAATGTTCTTGAATGCATTGCTTCTGTATTACACAAGCCATGCATTGCAAAAACTCTGTCCCACCAAGAAGTGGGACATTATGGTTGGACGGGTTGCTTGGAAGAAAAAAAACTCTTCCCTCAATTTTCCAAAATCTTAGTGCTGCTTAACACCTCATAATGTCCTCAATGCTCAGCCAAATGATCCCAGGTCTTTGTGGGTAGATAATCTGTGGCTACTTTTCCAATTCAAAATGTTCTACTTTCTCAAAGGAATGCTAAATTACAATGAAAATTACATTTCTCAAATAAAACATGCATATCTTACACACAAGAAACATCATAAGGGTTCTTATGCACTTTGAGAGAAAAATATGATATCCCTTTATCATGTAAAATTCAGCACCAGAACAGTTAGAATTTGTTTCAAGACTTTAGATCCCCCTAATGTTTATATGGCAGTTCTAAGGAGACTGGTGGTAAGGGAACAAAATACATACAGCAGCACAGCACTGCTTTTCCATGACTAGTTACTAGTGTTGAAATACGAGAAGTGGGGTCATCATTGCATAGTGTCACATTAGGTCTTATATATACCTACATAGGGCCCAACAATTCCAACCAGTACTCTCATTTTATAGAGATGAAAATTGAAGGAACTTCAATAAATAAATAGCTTTTTCAAGTCAGAGACAAGAATTAAAAAATTTCTGTAACTTGGGCATGTGCTAGGTAATATATTCCCTCCCAAAGTGCAGTGGTTGTTAGTAAGTTGCCATCAATGTCTGAGAACTACTTTGTATAAATCAGTTTCTAGCCATGAAGTTTTGCAGAATTCCATAGTTCAGCATCCTAAGGGCTATAGTTTCCCACCCTGCCTTTCTTTATGCATTCTTTTAACACCTATGACATTCAGCTATTGCATCTTGCATTGTCCTTGTATCCTAACACTGAAAGAATTGAAAGGGACAAGAGGGATTTTTCTTTTAAGTATTTATCACACCTTTATTCATTCCGAATTGTGATATAACCACCTGTAGGTAGGTTTGCAAGAAAAGAAAATGTTGATAAAAGGAATACATAATGATTACCTCATTTTAAATATAGTATCTGTCAGGTTAGTTAAGTGTCTCATTCATCTGAGACAATGAATATTTTCATGAGTTACGTGTTTTGGCCCTCTTGACGGTCTCGGTGATCTTTTTCATATTTGTAAACAACATTGCCCACTATGAATATATAAAACACCATGAAACCGATCTGCTTCCATAGTAATGTGCTTATGGACAAAATCAGTCAAGAGCAGAGGCCTCACTTTATAAACAGTACTACAACCTCATAAATTATATATAATACCATTCTCCCCTAAAAAAAAGGCTAGTTTTGCTTCTCTGCAGTCTATACATCATAAGACAAAGCCAAAGGTTCATATACACCCATAAAAAATATTAAAAGAAAAATAAATATATTATGAATGTATATATATATATGTACACATATATATATACACACACACATCTATGTTTTCTGTATTCATATTCAGTATCTCTTTATAAGAGAATAAATCCAAGAATTCAAGATTTTAGACACCCACTATCCTGCCAGACAATAACAAACTGTAAGACAGAACCTAAATTTTTCCTGTTGCTAAAGGAAAGCTTTAAGTTCTCCAGATTTAAAGTGACCTTAGAGCTTAAATGAAAAGGGGTTTGTTGCCTCTTGAGGAATTATTGGTATCCTAAAACCATTTTACAACTCAACACAATACAGCATAGCTGGTGACCTCAGCTTTTTCTTTCTCCTTCTGCATCTCCTTTCTTCCACTTCTTCTTTACTATAAATCCAGAGCATAGGAATAAAATGTGATTAATGTGTTTCCAGAGAGAGAGAGGACACAGCAGGATAAAAACAGCCACAGGCTTTTTTTTTTCCACAGTCAATGCCCCACCTTCCTTGGTGAAAAGAGGAAGTATATATTCAGCRTATATGACTGCACTGGGCATTAGAGCTGTGTGGTTTTTCTGACTCTTCCTAAGATCTGAAGTGTTATTTTCATGAMGAACCCTGCAGGCATCTTGCCTGCAATGTTAATCACCTCCTTTCCCCTTCTAATGCAGATTTCTTGCACCTACGAATTTTCTCATAAGATGATTTATTGTGCATAAAATTCCATTTTACTCCTAATGTAAATTATACTGCCAACTATCTAAATGCTAGCTATCTTCCAAAACTCAGTCTTTTGGAGGCAGAAAGCTGTCTGGTCTGAATGCCTAAGTGCTTTCTAAAGCATAGTGGGTTTTGCTAAAATGTCCTCAGGCAACCGTTATTTCTATGATTTTAATTATTTCATTAATAATGCCTGTTGTAAATAAATTCAGTATCTATTAATCCATTTTTTAGAAGATCTACAGGCTTCCAGTTTTAATCTTTTATGCCTTCTGGATGATATTGTGAATTTTGCTAAACATTACAGCTAGCAGCAATAGTTGGAATATCATTAATACAAAGCAGTAGACAACTGCTGTTAGAATAAGATTCCTTCTGAAAATACGTGCACTGTGGCTCAGCTTGAGGTACCTCTATAGAGGCAAATAAATAAAAAGTACCAGAAGGTATGCAAATGAAACAAACTGATTAAGAACTCAGTGCTGAACCAGTACTATTATAAATATACATATCTATCACACTCTTGAAAGAAAACTAACATATATGTAATTACATTAATACATTACATACTAATTATGTAATTACATTACTTACATAAATGACATATCTGTAATTACAAAAGATGGGACAGAAATTGCAGATGAGCTATCCAGTGCTGCTGACAATTACTAGCCCTGCTGCTGTAAGTAGAGCACGAGTGGGCTTAGTGAAGTTCTCAACAAAAAATTATTACTCTTCTTCAGAATAACTAACTGTTCATCAAATTAGCTCTTTTCATGTGAAAGATGGCAAAAAAAAGGGAAGATGTACAACATCTATAGCATCCACAGCCCGCAGCATACATATATTCAGGATTCTTGCAAGTCAAACTATGGTGGCCCACTCCTCAGCTGGTGAAGGCTCATTCTCATGCCATTTGACACCAATTTATCTGTCATTTCTGGGAACTGAGAAGGGATGTGAAAAATATCTACAGGTGCTTCTCAGTCATGTGATCTGGTCTGTCTTAAGGCCCAATGACTGGCTGGAAGTCTGCAAACCATGCTCAGTAGTCATTTGTTGACGGCTAGAATGCTGAGATGAGAGATCACATCACATGATATCAAGTGCTATTCAATGTCTTCTAGTGAATCCTTCCTCAGCTCCTYAGCCCATTTTCCCTATTACTACCTAAGTACCTTTAAAAAGCCACCTTCTACTTACTTTATATTTTAGCCATTTCACTTGATTTATTTGTTCTGGAAATACACATTTAAGTGGATAGTTAAGACAATGAGTCAGTCTTAGGTAAAAATACTCTATGAAAATTATTAATGGTACTATGTCCATGCTCCTGGCCTCAGTTTCCTATTGGGAATGCTATGTTCTAGTCACAATGATTATACTATCTACACAAATAATATGGATACACTTCATATAAGGCTTCTAAACTTAACCTCAGAAAAAATACTAATTAATAGTTGGAAGGAGAAAAGTAATAAMTACTACAGTAGTAGCCATTCTGGCATTTTAAAATTGTGCTACCCTTGAATGATAAATGAATATACCATGTTAAGGTTTAAAAGAGAAAAATGCATTCAGGGTTAAATATTTTACWGTATCAAGCATTGAAGAATCTTTGCTTGACACAAGTACCAAAACAGCACATGTGTCTGATCAGCAGCCCTTAGACACAACATGTTCTTCTTTCAAGGACTAGGGCTGAGCACCATACCCAATCCACATGAAAGTGAGGTAAGATCTGAGTTACAAGAGAGTTTCTCTTACTGTTTTTCAGAGGTCTTCTCTGATAATGCCTCCAGGCATCACATAGTTTTACTCTAAAATAAATTGATGCCCACAGATATTGAAGCTAATGTGCAGAACCTACGGAGTTTCCATTTTTTAAATTTTTTTTTTAAATAACAAGTTTATTCACAGCTCCCATACTAGTAGATAACATTTGATGGTTTGTTGCATAAGGATCTTTGATGGCTAAGAAACATTTTGAATGATAGATTAAGCATTCTGTTTAATAGCCTAATAATAATATGTCTCCCTGAAATAATCAGCATAAATGTCTACTTTTCAGCTTCAGGGCAGAAATGGTAATAATTCAATGACAGGTATAGTTTAGTCTGACTGGAGCTAACAGCTATTAGGAGCAGAGAGCCTATTTATCTTTATTGCTTCAACTTGAGCCATACAAACTTGATGTATGATTCTATCATGGGAAGCTCAGTGTCACCTACCAGTGCCACCAAATATTTCAGCTAAGGAGTTAGTTTTGTTCTGCATTGTGATGTATAGTGTGTTTCTTTTGGTTATGGATCAGTAACCCAACAAGGTCTGACAGGACGACAAAGTTTGTTGCAATGATCCAGGAATCTAGTCATGCTGCCCTTTCTCTCAAACATGGAATCTTTTTATGTGATTGTCCACATATTGTCTTTGAATTTACTGTACCTGAATAGATATAAGTTACTTCCTGCAATATTTTTTGTCCACTTCTTTGTCTACTTCTTTCCTACTTCAGGCCTAGGCATTGCATAGTCCTGATTATGCATTTGCTTTCTGCACCTATTTAAACCCAAGCTCATCTTTCTGAATGTCAGTGATCAGAACTCTGGATATTAAACTCTTATGCTTTGCATACTGATGTTCATATTGTCTCACTCTGCTGAAATTAGTTTGAAAATATCTTAGTATCCCAACTTACCTTTTTCAGATGCACTTTACTGATGAATCAAAGTAATTTTTACAGGTTTTGTACTAATCCCCAAATTCTCTAATTTAATTAATTCCCTTTGAATACTTCATGTGAAGTCCAGAGAACTTAGGTTGTCTGCATTGTTCTTTTACAAAAAGTGAAATTTTACCAAAGAGAGCCAACCAAGCTGACTTGGTATGACATCCTTTGGATGTGCAGAACCTATTCCCATTCCACATGTACTGTCACTTTTCTGATTAGATTAATTAAAAATACCTGATATTAGAACTGATTTTTATGTGTAAGTTTCTTCCTTTGTATTACAGAAAAAAGACTATCTGATCCCTCATACTTTTGTGTGTTGAGGTCCTTTTGTTTTGATGCCATTGAGGATGAAAAAACTAGATCTTCTTTAATCAAAGCAATTAGGGCTTTGCAATTGATGTGTTTTGCCCTTAACCTGAGAAGGAAGTCTGGGCAGTCAAAATTATTGGAACCACAGCTACTTTATAACGTAACTGCAACAGGAAACAAAGAAGCTGTGATAGGAACAGAAGTTTTAGTAAAGGTTCCAGGCATCATATCTTGCAGAGATAAGAGACATGAGTATATCGAGAAAGACCTTTCCACAGTAAAYGAAGGAATACTGGTCAAGGAGAAGGGTTTCCAACAAACTTTTTAATGGAAGCAAAATATGCTTGTATTTTGATATTAAAATGTCCTGCCAGAAACTCACTTTGCAAATCCATCAGTTGGGAACACCAAATTACAAGTAACTGAAAGTATTTTTTTCTATTATGCTGGGCAGCAGGGTCAGATTCTATACAGCCACTTTGAATTGCCTTTAAAATAAGATGTAAGTGAAACAGGTGATATTTTTGTTTCTTAAGAATGGACAAATATCACTCAAACTGCTGAATTCGTTTATTCAGAATAACTGTGCTGTTTCTGGCTGGGCTAGAGTTAATTTTCTTCACAGTAGCTGGTGTGCTAGATGTACGTGAAAAGAGGTAGGGACCAACCTGTTACTTAGTTTTTAGGATGCCAGAGTCTGAAGCAACTTTCTGTGTAAATAAGAGTAGTTCTGAGTTTGTTATAATTTACACCAAGTATTTGTGGTTAAGAACATATCCTGATCCACCCCAGTTTTCATGGGCATTTGCCAGTCTGTAGCACTGTTGCCCCCTATTTAAATTCCCCACGTTTTCATAACATTGAACTTAAAATAATAATTCTTCCTGTCCACAGCATAACATCCTTGTATTAGATGTTGCAAAGAAAAGAGCATCAAAAATACACCATAGGAAAAAAGAATCTCCTTCTAGATGGAGAAAAGTATGGGAAATATTAGAGGTGCAACCTGGCTTTTAGTTCAGCTGTTCCCCAGTTCTACAAGTGAATTCATTGCATTCACAGAACTCTCCCTGCAGCCTTTGTCTGTCTGCCTCTGGAGTTACCAGTGTTTGCTATGTTCTAACATGACCTCGTGTCTTAAAAGGAGCTCCACCTTGAATAGAAAATTGATACTGAAATTACAATAACAGCAATCACAATAATTTCTAACCTTCAGTCATAATCTGAAAAAAGTTTGACTCTTTTCGTATTACCTTTACCTGTGTGGTGCAGTTTCCATTCTGTCATTACTTTCTATTAAATTCCATCTTTCTGTTTCTGTCTGYCTACTATTAAAGTTCTAAGTTTTAACAAAAAAATACTTAGGAATTCATCGGCTCACCCGGTTATCAGTGGCACTTCAATACTTTTGTCCAACATTAGGAAAAAAAACCCCTGACACTAATTGTTATTGCCCTTTAACCAATCTACCATTCAGTGAGATAACTTTTGTTTTTACAGTGCCTTTTAAAACATTATCCTTGATGCTACACTCTATCGGATGATTTTTATATATTTAAGTATTGCCTGTTTCGTCAATGATGTTTTCCTTACTAATTGCAAAAACAGAATTTAAATTTTATAATACTGCTTTCACTATTTATTACCTTCTAAATATTTTTACTTTAATACTTTCTCTGATGTATTTGTCAATTTGATACTATGAAATATTTTAAAGATTTTTCTCCCCAGCTAAGCAGTCTGTATTTTTCTCTACCCTCAGATTCTCTCTCAACTAATGACCCCGTATGAGCTGGAGTGCAGTCCCTCAGGATCTCTCAAGAGGCAAAAGACTATCAAAATCAGCATGAAAATTTCTGTAATTTAAATTTTCAGTTCATGTATAATTCCTTGTTGTTGATTTTGAATCCTAAAGCATAAAACCTGTTAAGTACATTTGAACTTTAGATGGTTATGGTACATTAATGTTTGACTTTTGACTCACCATTCAGAACTGGAATAATTTTTTTTTTATTTGCTTATTCATTTTTATGCTACCTTTTTGCATATCTTTTTGCAAGAATATATTAAATACATCCCTCCAAATTCATTATAAAACTAGTGTGAAGCTACAAAATAAGTACAGTCTGTGATACATGTTCTATAGTGTGGATTATTTTTTTAATTATAATTGAATTTTCATTATAATCTAATACCTATGAAAGGTATATTATTGTCTCAAAGAGGCTAACATTTGCAAACAAACAAATCACAATCTATTCTAGAATGAATGTCCTATTAATTTCCCACCGATTTCTCACTCATTCACAATCAAAAATCAATAACATGCTGTGCCCATTTTTTGACTCTTTCAGAGTCTTGTACATCATTCCTTTAAAAACTTATGTGTGCACACACAACTTGAAATAACACAACTGTGATTTCGGGGCCCTGCATTATATGTAGCACACAGGTGGAGGTTCTCCATTTCTTGGATTTGTTCTTACCTGAGTGTACAGGAAAGTTAAAAAAAAATTAATGCCTGTGCCACTTTCTTCATGCCTTGCATGAAGAAACAGCAAAGCAAGCCCCCAGGGACCAAAGGCAGAGTACTCATTAGTCTGTCCTCGGTATTTCTAGCTCCTGAGCCTTCACTAGTGTGTAGTAGTACATTGTGTGAGATACATAAAGCAGATAAAGCAGTTCCTATGGAACTGCACTGGGTGTAGTTTACAGAGTGTGGCACCCAGCAGTGAATAGGTAACTCCAAGACTAAGTTATTGCAGACTGTTCCCAGCCATTCTGTATTCTTATAGTTCATATTAGCTGAACATATTTTCCAAGTAATCCTTACAATAGTCTCTCAAAACCAATTTTGCACAGGGTATTTGGAAGCACACTTTGAGGTTCCCAAAAAGAGCCCTCAAAACCTTCTCCTGATACATGCTCTTACTCCTTGTTTGGAAGAAACATTCTAAATATATCTTCAATAAGCCATCTCAAAATCAAGCTGAATTTCTATAAGGTAAGTCAATCTGTCCATGAAAATTTGCTTTTTGAGCTTTAGTGTTTTCAGCTCTTCAGTCAAACCACCAATGGGATAACTAAAAATCCCAGAGTATTAGCACATTTAGCAGATTTCTGCCATTCATTTGATGTCACTTATTAGTAGATAGCAAGTTTTTGAAAGAGGGAGGTCTTTCATGTTTGAAAAGAGTTGCATAACAATAGCAGAGCAGTTCTGACTACCCACAACTTCCTAAATGCTGATTCTATTAAGCCAGTAGCCATACCAGTAAAATACTACCTTATCACCTTGGCCACTTTCTTTTAAAAAAATTTTCTTTCAAAAAAATAATTTATTGAAAGTTATTACTTAAATCAGTAATAGAAGTGTTCTTTACTTCTACTACTACTTCTACTTCTTACTCTTTACAGAGAGTATTACTCATCTCCTGTTAATGGCCTTGCCAAAGGAATGAGAAACCTTCTTCTCTAACATGTCCCATCCACATAAGTTTGATGCCTTTCTCTACACAGTCGTCTATGCATTCATCTTCCTCAACACAGTTTTCTAGGGATATCGTAAAGTAATGATCTGAATTCTCAAGGAACTTGGGAAAAGTTTTGCTGGATGATGGAAGTAAATCTGGCTGTGTGCTTAAATAAACCACAATATGCACAGCAAAGCTCAGAGCTTCTTAGAATACTCTTGATTTCTTCAGACACCAGGGGATGCCAGTATTCCYAAACATTAAACAAAAATTGTCCAAATCTCTCCTGCCTCACTGTTTGCAATAGGATTGTTAGGTAYCAGTTTTCTCATGCTCTTCAAAGACATTATTTATTGCGAAGCCTTGCATCCTGTAAACTTAGTCAAAAATAACACCCATGAATCATCAACTCTGTAGATCACTACTCAGGTTCAGTTGACGTGGCCTGATGTAAACTTAGAATAGAATGTTAAATCTAATGAGGGAACGGCACCTTGTCTCTGCAGAGGATTTTTGAAGATGAGGAACATTAACCAGTTTTGTGTCCTGGCGTTGGTTGTGAGCAACAACCACTCCTAGATACTTCGGATTCTGCGGATATTTTTTTCTGCAGCTTACAAAGGAAGAAGGAACATAAAAACACACATTCTTTTTTTGTGCCTCAGCTGCACATATATTCCACAGGCAGCCCTGTAAACCAGGAATGCAGCTCTCCCACAGAGACTGAAGCAACTGCAAAAGCAGCTGAAACAAAATCAAAATAAAATTTTGGTCCCAGTAGCTGACGCTTGAAATGTCGCTGTAAAATGACATGGAAGAAGGGAATCTGTCTCTACAGCCATTGGAAGGGAAGTTGTTTGGGTTTTGTTTCCCCTCAAATGATTATGACTCACCTGGAAAATGATGGAAAAAGAAACTGCTCAGACCTTGTGCTTAGAAAACATGGATACAGCTCTTGCTCGGTTAAAACTTAGGGTAACTGCTTATTTCAGGTAGAGTAAAATCAGAGCATATGAATCACTGAAAGCTGGATTAATCAGGTAGTTTAACGCATGTCATTGATACGCTTGAGAAAAAAAATTAATGAGATTTCCAAAAAGAATTTACGTGGCAAAATGGCTTGTTTACACCTAGAATACAAGAGACAATGCTGCAATGGGTTTCTTCCTTCCATTTTTCTGTGCAATAAAGGATACGTAATTGAAGCAAATGCGTAGATCAAATACTTTTATACATCTTTATGTTGGCAAATTGGTTTAAATCACAAAGCATGAAATGTAACACGGGAATTTGTTGGAAGATATCTTTCCACTTGGAACAAAAGTATACTAAGTGCAATTAATTAAACTACTGTACTAGTATGGATAATTTCAAAAACAGCTTTTATCCACTCCGAATTACATTTTATATAGAATTTTTGTCTTCTATACCTAGAACRGGAAATTTCACAATATATTCACACATAAAGATTTCAAATGCAACACTTACAGCAGTGCCCAATGTGCAGTTTCAGATTCAACTGTGGTTTCCTCCAGGTTAAGCTAATTCAAATGTTAAACTCTCTGAGTTGCTATGAAAAAGCCTACGAAAACTAAACTGTAAACTTAAAAAATGCCAGAAATACAGTGCCCACAGCACAGATCTCTAAAAAATTATGGTTTCCATTTTCAATATGTTTCAATTTTGCTTCACATGAACAAAATTTAAAGCTTAAATTCCCTGTTCTAAGTGTCATACGCAGCCCACATATTACTTACATTTACTGAGCATTTGACCCATTCCCATTTTTAAGCTTTGATGAACCTCTTGTGAACCTAGGAGGATACAAAGTGTAAAATGAAGAAAGGTAAGTTGCCAGTACCTTAGAAGTTCATTTTGAGCTAATTCTGGGCAGCAGGAATACCTGGGCATGTCTTGCAGCCTATCAAATCTGTATGACACCAAGTCTCCAACTACAGTCACAGATCTCAGTAGCCTTGTGTTCTTCTGAGGTGGCCCATAGGAATATCTTAGCATCATGCTTGTGATGGTTTCATTATGGTTCATAACCATAGGCCATCCTTTCCTGTTCTAACCACAATGACATTAGGCCATTCTTACTACAATAACAGTAGGAATGACTTTCCTTTCTAGGATGGGAGAAAGACAAGTAGATTTTCCCACCAGGTCTTAACTAGAGTCATGTGTCACTGCACATTCCACAGCAGATGCAGAGGGTTGACTGGACTGTCTTTCAGAAAATTTAAGAATCCCTAGATTTGCTCATCTAGATTTGCTGATAAATACTGGATTATTTAAATCTTTCAGTCATTCAAGAGTCATGCTTTTTCTACTCTCTGTATGCATTTTTCCATGCTCATGTTTGGGTCTGTAGTGTGTAGCCGAAGTGCCTTTATAAATGATACTGGGTCTGACTTCAGAAAACTGAGGGGAAATTCTGCATTGTTATTTTAGCCACTGTTTAGCTTTGATTTAGTATCTGCATCTCAGTCTACATTTTGTATTCTTGAGAGATTTTGTGTGTTGGAGCTATTTCCAGAATTTCTGCCTTGCTGTGACAACTATTGAATCTTTGTATGAAAAAGAAAAGCTTGTGTGATGTAAAAGCAACAACAATCTTAGAACTTTCTTATTAAAAGAGGATAATATTTTCTTTTATCCAGGGACAGTTCTGTGTCAGTGAAGACATTAAGGTGACACCAAAGACTAGTGAGTACAGTGAAGAAATTCTTTACAGAACATTAAAGCAAATTCTGTTATACCTGCAGGCATGAATCTCCCATTTATATTCTTCTCTCAGTGTCTTGGTTCCAAGGAGCTCTGGCTATTCCACAAGAAATGGATTTCTTTTGACATACATCTTCACAAAGATAGGAACTTTGTTTAATGTTTATATTTGCTTAATGTTTATATTGACTTTGAGGACTTGAACTCGTGAATTGAAATACACAGTAAATAACCATCTCCTTTTGGTTTTCAGTGCCCTTTACTCCAGTTGCCTGTGTTGTGAAATTATTAGAACAGTTGTGTCCTTGGATCCACTTTTGATCTGAGCCAACCGGCATTYTCCTAAGCAATTTGCAATAAAGGTAAAAGTCTGTATGGGTCAAGACCATTAATGATGGATGGTTTGAACGCGACTGGCCTCCCAGAGATATTAAGATTTTAATAGAATAGAAAACAAGTATCCTGTACTTGTTAACTATAGTGCCAAGGAGTGCTATGTGAAGTATTCCATTTATTCCTATAAATATATCCCAGTGATTCCAGTTCCTGAATCTACAGAACCATGTTCAGGCATGTTTTGGATATCTCCAAGGATGGAGACTCCACAGGCTTTCTGGGAAACTTGACAKTTTTCAACCACTTCAAGGTAAAATGTTTTTTCTTACACTTAAGTGGTATTTTCTGTTTCAGTGTGTACCCATTGCCTCTTGTCACAGTATACTGGGCACCACTGATAATAGCCTGATTTCACCTTCTTTTCACCCTCACTTCTGTTATTTATATGCACAGATAAGATCCCCCCTGAGCCTTCCCTTCTCCAGGCCCAGTTCCCTCAGCTTCTCCTTATACAAAAAAACTCCAGCACATTGATCACTTTTGTGGCTCGGCTCTGAACTTTCTCCAGTATGTCCATGTCTCTCTTGTACTGGAGAGTCCAGAACTGGACACAGTACTCTGAGTCAGAGAAAAAGGGCAGAATCATTTCCCTCCACTTGCTTTCAATAGTCTTCCCAATGCAGCTCAGGATACTGTACACAAAATAATCGCTATTCAACTGTATAATTTGAAGACACCCATTATTTGATTTGTTATTACAGTTTATCAAACCACTGTTATTTATCAGCTTTTGCAATCATGGCTACAGATGATAGCTATGCAACCTGGAAAGGGATATTCTTTCCCTAGGGTTGCCCAACYAGCTACTGTCCTGTTCCTGTGTATGTAATTCAGTGTGGCTGTGACTGGTTTAGAGTCACCCTCTTGCTCCACTTTTTTCCAAAGTTAAAACAGCAGTGATGTGTGACTTCTATGCCTATCACAGACAGTAAGGCGGCAGGTCTTTGCAGATTTATCTCCCTTGTGACTGTGATACAAAAATGAAGTTTGTCTCAAATTCTTCAGTGCTTAGGATACATACCAGTGCGGTTCCCAGATGTATCAATGGGCCTCTTTTGAAGGCAAATTCATCATTTTGGCTAGTCTTACCACCAAAATAATGTTTATTACTCAGGAATGATTACCTTAATACAAACACATACACACACAGATTTCTGGTGTCTGTTTCATTGTGTGCTGCAGTTTGGCCTGGGTGTGGTCAGAGTTGGTCTCGGGATAAGAGATCAAATTATGCTAGTGCAGCACTGCGTGTAACTCTTCAGCAACTGACTCTTAGACAGTTTGAGTAGTCTTGCCATCTTTAGAATTAGACTTGAGAAAAGCCTACTGTGTCCTTGATGGGATGGATGTGATGTTTGCTTTTACAGTCACTCCTGAGAAAATAGTTCCACCACTTTGCCAGAAGTAGAATCCAGTTTGTGACTTAGTTTGTGTAACCCGACAGTTTGTATAAAGACTCTGCAAATCCTGCAAGCCTTAAGATACTGTTTTTGAAGGCATTTTGTTTTTCTAAAAACTAAACAGCAAACTACAGAAATTCCATGCTGTATTAGCTGATAGTGGAGACAAAGAGTAAAAGTTAATTCAAAGCCAATTGTTTTGAGAAAAAACAGGCTCTGTGTGTTTTCAAGTCATGGTGATCACTTTGTAAGTAATGTCCCAGCCAGTTTTGCAGGAGTTGGTTTGTTTTCATTTTGGAGTCAGCTATGTAAACAGTAATTCTTTATAATAGTATTTACTTGCTAGTGAGAAATACAGCCAGGTTAAACACTACATGTCTATCGTTTTTTTTTATGATTTCTCTTTGTTTTAGAATTTAGTTTTGCTGGGCAAAGCTAATTTAAAAACACGAGTCAGATGCCAGGGAAGAAAACAACTCAAAGGTTCTGTACTTGGAAAATGTATACTTCTTTATTATTAGCTCCCATAAAACTAGAAGCCTGTGTTTTCCAGTTTGGCTGCTCAGAAAACCAAGTGCTTCTGATAGCTGAAAAATTAAGCTAAAATAGGTATATGGGAAAGAAAATAAATGGGGATATTGTTGTCTTTTGCAGCAGTGTTTTTACCCGGAAGGCTTGATTCAGAGGACTTAAATATTCAGAATCAGTGATGGAATCTCCTAGGTTTTGAGAAGGTTCTTATTTTATACAACAAGTTGTGAGTCTGGAAAGTAAAACTGGAATATGGTTTTGGACATTATATCTAACTATTGCTTCCAAAGCTAAAAGGGAAAACAGAAAGTCTTAAATATCCATTTAAAGAGGAAAACAAGTTATAAACATTCATTTCCTGATTACTATTCTTAACTTTGTACCACAGCTAAAAAGTATTGCTTGAATGGGTTAAAAAAATAATAAGTGGTATTTGTGTAGGCAGATTGCAGTTTTGTTCCTTGAGATAATTTCCAGGTTAACTTTGTTCAAAGACCATTTGCATTCCAAAGTCAATATTTTTGCTTGTACATTTCTTTAACAGTTTGCAAAAATGTCTAGACTTATATTTCAAATAACCTTCTCATGTTCCAGCTACATGAACAAGCACATTTTTTTGCTTATATCTAACATTTTATAGCAGATTAAGCATATAGGGATGTTAAATCTTTTACATTGTCAGTAAATATCTCATGCATAAGTTCAGGAAACTGTAATAGGTATGGCAAAAATATCTTATTAATTATACAGCAAGTTATTACAAACAGGCAGAAGAGAAGGCCACAATAGGTCTGACTGTTTCATCCAGGAGCAGGGTATTCCTGCCAACACACTATCTGCTTTTCAGTTATGTGTCCTCCTAAACTGCGCTACTCCAGCCATAGTCCATGGAAGGAGCCGTGTTCCTCCAGTTCACTCTCAGCTCCTGAGAGAGTGCCAGCACTACTTTGTGGACTACATAAGGGACTATATTTAGCTACCTGGTATGTGATGTGCAGAGTAATGCTTGGTTAGCAATGACAGCAGACAGCCCAACATGCTCAGAGCGCTGCTGGGTGCTGGGGCTAGACAGACCCCTCTGAGCACAGTCACAGCTGAATGCCACTCATGGACACAGCTTGCCAAGTCCTTCTGTGGGGCCTCCAGAATGAGCGCAAGGCATTTTTGGAGTAAGATGTCACCAGAATTGAGGAGAAGTGTGCCATTGAGAAAATAAATTATTCTGGGCATGATTCGTCCTTCGCGTTCTTTATTATTCTGGACCCCAACACAGAGGCTGACTGACAGGAGCAAGGATTAGAAGAGCTGCTAGTATGTATCTTTGGATTAAGGGGGGAAAGGTTTCACCCTGATTTGCTGGCTTCAGCCTTTTTGAAGAGGAGTTTCAACAATGGGTTTTAATGGCAGAGACAGCAATGATGGAAGGGAAAACACACATTTGTGATTAGAGTGCTGAGACTATGTATCTTCTGGAAAAATTAAGTCACACTGATTGAAATAAAGTGTCTAGCAAAGAAATAAGCAGTACTGACATTTTAAGGAACACTTTCACCTCACTTTCACACTTTCTATTGTCAAGCTGGAAAACYCGTTTGACAAACATAAAATGACACTGACCAAACCCCCGAGGTCCACCATTTGCACTCACTGCCTGTGTTCTTTCTGGACCTTTTACTTTATACTCCTGTCTCTTTCTCCTGTTTCCAATTTTATTTTCGTTTTTAATCAGATAGAGGTGTCACTGCTCAGATTGTCCACTGAATTGGTCTCCAAATCCTTATCACCATCTCCACCTTCCATAAGGTCTGGCCTTCAATGAGCAACAATTCTTTTAAGAAATTTCCCTTCGTTTGTACCTCATTCCTATTCCTCACATTGCATTCTGTGCAAATTGTTTTCCTGAGTCTGGTCTCCATTTATCTTTTTCCTATCTTAGAGACTATAAGCACTTCAGGACAAGGAATGTATCTTCTACCACATTTGTAAAATGATATGTACATTTGCAGCTGTCTATAAATGACTTTTTAGCAACAGAAGCAAAATCCTTCAATCCCTAAACAGGTAAAAATCTTTCCTCTGTGCATAAATTTTACACGGGTTAAGCCAGACAAAGGCAATGGCCACTAGTGTAGTAGTAGTAGTAATAATAATGGCTTAATGAATTGATAGTTTATTAAAACAGAAATTGTGAAATCGGTTCTGCAAAGTTAAGAGAAACTGAGAGCACTGCATGTTTTATGTAAAATATAGTAAAAGAAGGAAATTATTCTCAACACTCTGTTCTAGTAGGTCAAAGTAAAGTACTCCTCATCTGGAATTTAAAGCTCTTGAATAAACCCAAGGTCTCGGGGGACTCACTCTGTAAAGGAAATATCAGTTTTTGCAAAGATTGTCTTCCAATTAAAATTTTACTTACACACCTTTATGTTAAGGGACTCATAGTCTAGTAAAAAACCCCATCTTTTAAGATCAAAGTATCTTTCCAGCAGGACTATATGCACACACACACACACGCACCCCCCCCTCCACAGTTTGGGTTTTTTCCCCCCAAAGTTTATTCATAGAAATTCTAGACTTGCCATTTATTTTCTGAGGTTTCTGTGGTTATTGTCAGAGGTACCAATACAGCAACGAAGTGAAGGAACACATATCTCATATTTTCTATGTGCGGTCTAAAAAAATCCAGACTTCTGTAGATTTTTCAAGCATTGGTTACTTTATAATTTCCTTCCTCCTCTTCCACTTTCAGCCTTTGTCTAGATTGTATGTATGCCAGACATAATTTTCAACAAAGAAATATTGAAATAGGAAATACTTCACAGTATGCTCTTGATGCTGAGTCTGCAAATTCTGTAGTGCAAGTCTTACACTTCAAAGATATGCTGAAACAGTTGGAGCCATTAGGGAGAGCAGAAGTACTGCAGACTGGAAGTTGAACCTACATCATTCACTTTTTGTATTAGGACAGTGACAACCTTACATGCAAAAAAAAGTCAACCTTGAGACACTACAAGATGCAGGAAATCAACCCAAATGAGAACAACAGTTGTCTGGAACAAAGAAGAAGAGATATGGAAAAAAGTCAGTAGTTCATTGCTGGAAGGATTTGTCAAATCCTGGCCATATGAAAAGACTGTTGTCTGAATCAAAAGAAAGAATAAGGGTCTAATTCCTTTTGACATAAAATTGTGTGCTGTCCTAGACAATTTTTCAGTATGCTTGGGCTGTGAGACTTTCATTGAAAGGAGAAGGAGAATTTCATATTCTCAGTAAAATCAGAGAGAAACGTGCAAAGAGAAACACTCCAATGTCTCTGTTGCTTATAAAAGGTCATGCTTATACTCGTACAGATTTACTGAGGATTAGCCTTTTTTGTTTGCTAATGTTACCATTTCTTAAAGTATTTCAAGATAAGGTTGTACTGACACTCATTTTAAAAAGCAATTATTCTGAGGAATATAACAAACTTATTTTCAAAGCTTGCTTTATGTCATCAATGACTCGGATTCTCCAGTGACCTTCTTTGTATTGGTGCAGAATGGCCTGTTCAGTCTGAGCTCTGGAGAATTTCTGGAGGCTGAAAGGCTGCTTGTAGGGACTTGGACAAGAATTGACCTGACGAACACTCACAGCTGTTTCTTTAGTAATAATGCAACAAATGAAAACCAGGAAATTTTTTCCATTTTTTAAATTGCCAAGTCTTCCATATAAATTTTAAAGACTGCAAAGGAAGCATAAGTTTGTGTTTAATATCGGAACTCCATATTAAAGTGCAATGGCAAAAGATTGAGTTTTTTGTAGTTTGGGGACCTGGGATTAGAGTTTGGAAACTGTCTTGGCTTGAAATTAGGTTTTGATGATTGTTGAGATTTTTATAGTGCTGACCAGATAAATAACATTTGACCTTGGTGGGATCTTCCACTATTCTCACTGTTTCATATTTTAATTTTTTAATTTTTTTTCTAAAAAGTTCTTTGATAGAAAGAAATGCAAATTTCATTTGGTATGAATCAATTATGTTGTYTTTATTATCTTGAAATCAAAAATGCCCTGCTTGTATCCTTACAGCAGAAAAATACTGTATCAGGCACATTAAACCACTATGGACTTTTCTTCACCATTCCTTTAAGAAAGAGAAGACTGAAAATTGCTTGTCAATTTTTTTCTGGTATTGGTCTGTGGATCAATATATGAAAGTTTGGACATCAGACAAACTTACATTACCAGTTCCTGATTGAAGTTTGATTTAAAGTATTCTATTTATTCATTTTATTTTTCCTAAAGCGGTCTCGCAGTGTTCTTGGACAATGTTTTATTGTGTGTTTGTGCAGCTGTTAATTATAAAGCACAACTTCAGCAGCATAAGTGGGGAAATGACAAAAGAGGAAAGGAAGAACATAAATGCATTTGCAAGGACTACTGGAAGTCAGATGCATACACTGAGCTCAGCACCCTGTCTCTGATACAGGCCAGTAGYAGAAACTCAGAGAAGAGTGTGAGCAGGACAAGGATATGCTGGAGGTTACACAGATTGTTGCTGACCCTTATAGTAATATTTTTGAAACAAAGAGGTATCTTGGAATGTCATAGACATCAACAGATTTSTCTTCCATACATTTCTCTAGTTGCTTTACAAATTTACAAGCAGTGTCCTGTCACAAAGAGTTTGACAGACGTGAAAAAATATTTCTTTTTGTTCGTTGGGAAGCTTCTATTTTCTGCTTTCAACTCATGYTTCCTAGTCTATGCTGCTATGTAAGGTAGAGAACTGCCCTAAGGTTAAGCCCTAAGACTGCTCTTTTCTAATAATAGCTCTGGTTCATGAGAATTAGAAAGAGGCAATGCTAAAAATTGCATTTATTATTTATTAGGAGCCATATCCAAAACCCACCGAAGGAATTTCAGTGGTACTTATCTTTTCTGATGATACCTGACATAATCCAAGATTTACCTTTTCATGGCTGTGTTACACCAGTAGCTGTAAATATATGGTAAAGATAAGTMTGAATTCCACTTCTTGATAAATGGGGGAAAGAGATAAGAAACAGAGATGGCTTCAGCTACTGGCCTCTGTCCATGATAGGACACATTTACCTGATGGAGAAATGAATAATAAACCACCCTGTTTCTTAGCAAATTTTTCTACATTTTCATTGATTTCATTGATTTGTACCCCCACATTCCTCTGATATCACTACATTAATCCATATTCAGCAGCACAAAACAAACCTAAATTTTTGAAGGCCAAAAGCCTTTCTGAGATATGTATAAGCAGAACTCAGTCTTCTGAGGTGTTTTCAGTAGAATAATGCCTTTGATCTGCAACAAGAAATTACTTCTATTCATTGTTGTGTTTACTGCACAAAGGTGTCTTAAACTACAAAGACAGGCCATCCAATATGATATTAAACCATTAACAATGTAATGACAAAGTTCAGGATTAGTTTTTAACTTCTTTGAATATCTAGTATAGGACAAGAGTTAGGATTAGGGTTAGGGTGGGARAAAATGCCAGACTGAAAGTAGGTTTTGATAATTCATGAGAGCTGTTCAGTTCTGGCACATCTGAGTGAGATCTGACCTTCACAGACTCCACAAAAGTTTGATAGATTTTGGCATTTTTTGACAGGAGAAGAGTAGAACTTTATTTACTAAAATCAAGTTAAATAATATATCCTAGAATGATATTTCCCTTCTACATCACACTGATCTCTCGTAGTCATAACAGCTGATGCATCTGGGCCTTTCTTCTCTTATATTGTTTCTGCTGGAGAAGATCCTAGTTTACAGCATACATTTTTGTTTGCAAGCTCAAATGCATGACCCTGATTTCATATTCTTGAATTGCTTCCTTTTTTTTTTTAATTATGTCTGTCCATTTAGCACACAAAAGAATTTTAAAAAACCAAACAAAACTGTGAGTCATGGACTAAATGAAACTTAGCTACCAGAATTTCTCTGCTGTATGGATTCTCTGATGTTTCATTAGGTTTTCATCAAGGCTATTAATTGGGACTGTCTCATTCTATCTAGCTGCCTCTTTCCACAATGCCAACAGTAACTCTTGAATATCTAACCTCTTAAACCCTTCTCTCAATAGGATTCAATATGATCACTTAATTCCAGACAAACATGTACAAAAATGCATCAGGCAGACTATGAATTTTATTTTATTAGGAAAATTAACAGAAAYGGGATAAGCAAGCAGCAATAAGAGCTCTTTTGAACCATAAGAACTGGAGAGTTTGAATTTATGAAGCAATCCATTAAGTAAGTTCCTCAGTGCATTACTGTCTAGTCCTTCTTCAAAGCTAGTTTAAAATGTCTGAATCTATAGATCTTCCATTACTTCTCTTGATATACTGATCCTTGACACAATATATCTCACTGATAGGAATTTATTCCATCTTAATTTCATCAAATTATTCATGGTTATATTCCCTTGTGCTGCCATAAATAATTTTTCTTCATCCTTGGGGTGAAATGTCAGCCCCTCAGAAATGATAAGAGTTTTGCTGTTGTGAGGCCAGAATTTCACCCTTGGTTTTGCATGCTTGAGATACTTTAGAATGTTATAATAAGTTATCATTTATGTAGGCCATAAATACCTATCTGTTTTAATCAATCACTGGAGAGAGCTTACAAGAGATATGAAGATTGAAATATGAAGTCAGAGCACCTCATCTGAAAGGCAAAAGTATTCATCTAATAAACTGTCATACATGATTAAACAGGTTAGAAAAGAAAGACCACCTGGCAGGCAGAGGGTAAGAAAATGCTGAATATTGATTGAAAAATACACATATCACAGAAGAATTATCTCTCAGAGCATGAAATCCTTCCCTTTGTTTGAAATATCTTTGTCCTTCTATAGAAAGATTGTAGAGAGGAAAAAAAGAAAGAGAAGAAAATGCTTGAGGGGGAAGCAGGGGGGAAGGTATTAAGAAGCAAAATGGAAGGACAAATGATCTGGGAAGGGAAGGGAAGGGAAGGGAAGGGAAGGGAAGGGAAGGGAAGGGAAGGGAAGGG